>JAUMGZ010168892.1:0-15241 GCA_032359645.1 Pododesmus macrochisma
ATAAACTAGAAGGCCTAGAGCTTAATGCTTTGGTATGTAGGAACTTTAGGGCATGGAGAACCAAGTTTGTTCAAGGCATGAACCTAGGGTCAAAATTATTCAAATGCCAATCCAGATGGACGTTAAGGCCCCATGGGCCTCTTGTTATCAATCAAACTATTATCCCTTACCTCTGCTGGTGGTGGAGCAGAATGAAAGGTTTCAATCCCTTTGTCCCATATATTTATTTCTGCATGTGCATACAATAACTAGAACAAATAAGTAAAGTTACTAAAAAATTTAATATTAAAAAATCATCCCTAACACTTATGCAATAATAATAAATAAAATATTGTTGATGTCGAACAAATGTAATTGACCCCAAGATATGGATGCCTGAATAGTTCAACTTTCTGATTTCAGGTTTTGGTGGAGGGGATAGAGCTCCAAGGTAGGTGTCTACTGTAGGAGGCCGAGTTGATTTGGTTGCTAATAGGGCTAAGGGTTTTTCTTGAAAAGTAAAAACCAATAAAAAAACATGCTTCGAGAACTGAAACTCTTTGTCAAAGTAGCATCTGTAAACAATATCATTATCACTAATCTACCAAAAAATTGCAGATATTGTCATAAAACCTTTGTAGAGTTCCTGTTAAATCGAGTTCGAAATCCCCCCAATTCAGATTTCATGCATCTTTACTTTTTAAAAAACATTTCCTTTTCCTGTTATACTTTCCCAAACAAAAGTGAGCTTTGCTGATTCAAGTTTCTTTCATTTCAGAGGAGGTGGGTTTGGTGGGAAAAGTGGGGGAGATGGTAAGTGGCATATATTGAATGATCAATACTAGTGCTGTGTATCGTCAAAGTAGTCACAATACGCTACGTATCACAATACATGGGTCACGATACGATACGTATCACGATACTTGATTGCTTTTAAAATTGAAGCAATAGGGAAATGAAAGCAATAAAATTGACTGTAAGTGCATCATCATATTGGTTGTATTTCCACTGTACTTCAACTGATTTTTACATTCTTTACAAAACACGGATGTCTTGTCTGTGTCCCAAATACGGGCGCCAAAGGGAGATAACCAAGTATCGCGATACATAGATCGGGCCCGCGATGCACTGATGCAGAGATTCACGATACGATTCACTGGTGAATCGGTGAATCATTACACCACTAATCAATACATTGCAAAAACACTCCACAAATGCTTTTCACTAATGTTCAGAAGAATTTAACATTTAGCCGATACATTTAAGAATTGAATTGTAATTAATGAGGCGACGATTATAGTTGGTCCCTATGCTAAAGAAATGAACTTTGAAGCAGTTTGTGAAAATTTGTCTTGGAACCAACTACAGTCGCCATCCATTAACATTAATGTTTATAATCACAATTCTATTCTTAGATTTTGTTATATGTTCTTGAATATTATGAATGTAATTAGTAATTAAGTGGCTATTGGTTGGATAAACGCATATGTTTGGACAGCCAACTGTAAAAAGTTTATGGGGCATGTCTTTAAAACATTATGACATTGTAATAGTTGTGTGTGGAGCAAGTAGATTCAATGGCAGATAAATACCATTGACTGATTCTTAATGATACTGTTTTTAGAAAAGAAAATTTTACATTGCCTTTAATTTGTAGAACCTGATGATTTTCTAAACTTTTTTTACAGGAGAATGTTACAAATGTCACGAGACTGGCCACTTTGCGAGGGAGTGTCCAAATGCAGAGAGCAGTGGAGGAGGAGGTCGGGGAAAAGGTAGGTAGTACAGAAAAAACATGAAAGTTCATTACGACACCTCAATGACATGTTAAAAACCCTATAGTAATCATTGTTAACAATAATTGTGTACACAACTAGTTATTTACTTCTGGATGAATTTCTCGATTGATGGGATGATAATTCTTGATAGTTGATGTAATTGATCATATAACAAAATATAATAATTTATTGTTTTTGCCCTTTTCTGTCTCGGGGGCAAACTCTTCTGTAAGCAACTTGTCCTTTACTTGTGAATGGATTTCTCTCATATTTTGTAGAATGCTTACCCCGTTGATTTTATTGTTACAATATTTTGATTTGAAGGTTTTGTTGGAGTTCTGGCCCTTTCTATAAACAATATTTTATTACTTTTCATTTCCTTCTGAATGGATTCAATTCACATTTTGAAGGACGATTACATAATTTTTTTTAAGTTAAATGTTGCTACAATATTAAAGTTATAGTATTTGTGATTTGACAATATCTCCCAGAGCTTTTGTCCTTTTCAAATGAATGATTACCCTTGACAACTTCAAACACAGTGCATCTTGCAATATTGCTTTTAGAAATATTTACAATGTCTTCTTGTCAGTCTTGCAAAGAAAAAAATAGGGTTTCAAAGATATACTGTGCTGTGATAATCTTTAATTTATATGTTTATGTTAATGTAATGTATTTATATTACAGGTTGTTTTAAATGTGGAGAAGATGGTCACATGGCAAGAGAATGCCCTAATGCAGAGAGTGGTGGTGGTAGAGGAGGGGGAGGAGGTGGAAAAGGTGGGTAGTACTGAAACAGAACGTGATAAATCATTTGGACCCCTCAATTGGTAAAAACCCTATAGTAATCATTGTAAACAATTCTTGTGTACACAACTAGTTGTTTAATCCTGGATGAACCTCTCTTATATTGGTAGGATGGTAGTTCTTGATTTTTCTCTTATATTGGTAGGATGGTACTTCTTGATAGTTGATGTAATTGATTAAGTCCATTCAAAATTAATTTTGAGTCCAAGGTGGACTTTTCTCATACAATCCCGTCTGTCGTCCCTCTATTTTCTTTAACTTTTAACATTTTCGACTTCTTCTAAACCACTGGACCAATTTTATCAAATCTTGGTAGGAAGTATCCCTAGGGGGAGGGGATTCAGATTTGTTCAAATCAAGGGGCTCTTCCAGGGGTGTACAAATCCCATCGCCCGACGCCCGGGGCAAGTGATTTTCAGATCCGGGCAAGTTGATGTCTGAACTAAGCATGTCCGAAGGACAAGTATAATATCGGCACAAGAAATCAAATTTCTGATTCTGGTGTTTTTGTTCCTTCTGAAATTCCCAGTATGTTATTCACAAATGCTGTAGAAATTATCAAAATAACTTTCCCAAGCTGCAAGTCCAATTGTCGAGTCACAGCCACTATTAGGTCACATTGACGCTTAGATAATTAAAGCGCTTAAACGACCTTGACTTCTCGGAAAACGAAAGTACTGTACTATTGCGACATGGAGAAGTTCGTCAACAAATTTGGGTGAAAGAAAGTCAAAATTGTCGATCTCAGACTCGGAGGTAAATGATTATTGTCAGGCAACCAAAAATAAAAAAATTGGACATTTCTTCAACTAAAGACAGTAAATATGATAAAGAAAAACGAGTTCGTAAATATATACCTGCATGGAAAAAACTTGAGACTGGCTATATTGTGACGATGTCGCAGAATAGCTAACTGATTCTAGTATAGTAGTGCAAGTTCTAGTTAAGAGTTTTTGTTTCAGTAATTTGAAAGTGTTAATTCTAGTCAAAACAGTTAGACAGTGCCAAGTTTTCTAGTAATTCAAATGCAATAATTAGTTTGATGAATTTACAGTGTTGGAATTTGCAATTAAAGTTAATGTCTGTCTTTACATTGTTATTGCATTTTATATTGTAATCACTTCATTGGGCAAGTGAAAAAATCATTCGGACAAGTGAATTTTCAAGTTAGGTTAGTCCTCGGACAAGTGCTCTGAAAAAATATTTGTACACCCCTGCACTATGGTATAAATTCTGACTTATTCAAGATGAATAACTCTTGTCCTATTATTGATACTTTTTAGTAACAAAATACATAATTTTATTCATTCTGAAGAACTACCTTAAACACACTACAGATACTTACCTAACTCTTGCTGACAATGAGAACAGCCTTGTTTTCCACTAACAGCCATGAATTGTTCTGATGGATTAAGTGGTGATGAAGGGGAAGATGCTGAAGACGAACTTGATGTTCTTGTCGGTTTAGGGGGAACGGTAGGTTCTTTCTTCGGGGAAATGACACTGTTAAAGTTAAAGTTATGGGGTAATGTTTGAGACAAAGATTTATTTTGCTGTTGACTGTAATGTCCGTTATTGTGACTGTTTAAGGGTCTCGGTTGTGTTAACACATTTGAATGTACAGAAGCTTTTGGAACATTAGAATCATCTCTCCACTTTTTGTTATGTAAGCCATCACTAGCTGGCCTCACAGAATGATGAGTAGGAAATATTGCAGAGCTACGATTTTGCTCCTTGCGTCTGCGTTCTGCTTCTTCTACAAGCCAATGTTCATGTACATTAGGGCTCGCTCTAGAAGTATCAGATCTAGAATGTTCACTGTTCATGTCCTTATCTGCAATCCAGTCTTTAGAACTTCTAAACTTTGGTTTAGGAACTGCATTAAGATTGTGCAAGTCATGTTTTGAGGGAGTGTCTCGACTAACAGACGTGTCAGAATTGACTTCGGTGTCATTTTCAACCTCTGGCTTTCTCTGTAAAGGTGTGGGCTTCCTATTCATAGCCATCATATCCTCTCTTGTTAACTTTTGTTTTGTTTTTGATGTCAGGTTATCAGAATTAGGTTGGGCCCAAGTAGTGTCCAGTTTCCGTAGCGATGGACCCTGTGACGCATCCAAGGTGCCTGTGAATGCCTTGGGACTATTTTGTCGCACATGAAATGTCTTTGGTTGCACTCTAGCTTCTTTTGTTTCACTTGTTTTCTTTTTCTCCAATTCCTCACGTTCTCTTTTCATTTGTTCCTGCTCCTGTTTAAGTCTCTCTTTTTCTTGTCTCAACTCCTCCTGTGAAAAATATACAGACAACATAACATTACAATAAATACAATAAATACTTAAATACAATGTACAAAGATATCAATACATTGTTAAAACCATTACTTTCAAATTTGAATAGTTGATAATTTGCTCTCTTAACAAAGTCCTTTGTGTATCAAGATCAGATTTACGTATCCCATTTAATCGTCATGTATCAAGGTCAAAGCCAGGTATCCCTTTTGATAGTTGTGCATCAAGGCAGAGCTAAGTATCCACAATTTTTCTATAAATTGTATAGTAGTTGTCTGTATAAAATTCTATACATTACAAATAGTTATTTGGACAGCTGAATTCTCAAGAATAGTTAATATTTATACTTTATGTATGACAGTCGTACTGTACCTCCTTTCTATGAAGTTCTTCTTCTCTCTGTTTTATTCTCCTTTTCTCTTCTTCCTCCCACTGTTGACGTTGTTCTTCCATTCTACGATCTGCTTCCTCCTGGATTTTCTGTCTCTCCATCTCAATGGTTTCTGATCAACAAATAGTAAACACTATGTTACTTTTTTTAATTTACTAATTCATAATCAATACATAGCAAATATTTCATAAACAAATAGCTTATTACCATATTGTGGTAAAAAACACAGCATCTGTTATTCATGGATTTCTTTCAAAGGAATTTTCTGATTTTTATTACATTAAAGTCAAATTTGGTTACCAAGTCATGGATTCATATGCTGTACTTATTTTGTTTAAATGCATCTTTTTTTCCCTTACATATTCATGACTGTTGTTATCTTTTAAGGAAATTAAAAAAATTAGTTGAAAGTCAAAAATTCAAGACAAGAAATACTTTTCTGTATGTGTAAAACGTAAAGTGATGTTTGGGGATACCTGTAGCACTCATCATCTGTATGGGTTCAATATCTGAAGACTTCTGTATATTCACATGGAAGTTGTACTGTGGCAAGTTTGTTTCACTTAAAACAAAAGCACAAATAGAATTCAAGTTATTGTTAGGAATAGGATAAGTTATACATTCATGGCTAGATGCATACATAACTTATCTATTAATCTATAGACAAGTAGAAACGGTAATCCTTTCTTAAATAATGTATTTATTTGAAAGCACAATTTACTGGCTAAAGTATGATGAGCATGTACAAGAGAACAAGTTTCTGCTCATATTATTAATAGTACTTATTTAAATTGGTAAGTTTTATATAAATAACAATAAATCATTATTTATTTATCTAACTTTGAATGGGAGTTTTTCTTGTAAAGACTGTCTGAAATACTCTGTCTGAAATATCACGCCGCAGACACATTGACAGGATACTTAACTCGGTCACATTATCACGACACCAAACAAGCCAGTCCTCCTCCTACCTAGTAATGCCGAGCACTTAGCTGAGAGTAAGAAGATTACCTATTTTTAAATTCTTAGATTTGACGCGGCAGGGAATCGCACCCATGCCTACCGGATGACGAGACGAAAGCTCTACCGCTAAGCCACCACACTGGTCATGCCTTGGTGAGACCTGGCTGCATTGTAAAATCATTATATATATTATGACAAACCTTGGTGAGACCTGGTTACGAGGATCAATCATTAATTGACGTGGTTGATGCTGGGAGTCCACAGGCAGCTCAAATAGACTCGTCTGTTGCATGGGGGCAGCACTGAGCAACGAGTCAGAGTTTTCCTTAGTTACTGAATTCTCTAAGGTATCTGGTATCTCTAGTGTAATCTGATGTCCCACTGTCGCTTGTTGTACTGGAAACGTAGAGGAACTCTCGGGCTGTGAAGGGGACAAATCTGGTGTCAAATGTCTATCATGTTGACCTAGAGACTGGAAAATAGAACAATAGCTCATTAATTTATTTGCTGACATAGAGACCAAGAAAATAGAACAATAGCTCATTAACTTATTTGCTGACGTAGAGACCAAGAAAATTGAACAAAAACTCTTGAATTTATTTGGTGAAATTAGTTTTGGTTTATAAATTTATAGAATTATTTGATGGCATACATTTCAAAGTTGATTACTTGACAAAATCTATTTATAGAATGTGTCTGGATTATCATAAAATTATTTATTTTGATCTAAATCTATACACAAACCTTGTATTAAAATATATTGTTGTCAGAATTACTTAATTTTTACAATGCAGATAAAGATCTGATTATGAGATTTGTATATTATCTTTGTATGGTAGACATATCAATATAGTGAATATACAAAGGTTTTGATATACATGTACATTTACATTCTCTTTAAGTTTATTAGTGAGTGGTCTACTATGCTTTTGACTGTTCTTAACTATCTACCCACTTGTACATACAGTTCATGTTTTAATCAATTAAAACCATAGTAGATAGCTGATTAAACTTATTCATTAAGCCATTCATAAAGAAATGTACTACTCTTTAAATGATTTAACAGCTGAGGATTAAGTATACTGTTTGTCTATATCCATGAGATATACTACTGTTGATGAAATGTATATCAAAAGGTAATATTATGCCAGTCATTTTCCTCTAAGAATTGCGACTGATACAAGTTTCTCATTTCAGCTTTATAATATTGATTTCTTTATCTCAATAATTATGTGGTAAACTTTCACATGTCTACAGATTTACAGATGTCTACAGATTTACAGATCTTCTATCTAATAGTTAAACATACATAGGGAGTTTCCCACGGAGGGATGGCAGAGTCCACAGATGAGGAGGAACTATAATCGGACCGAGGACGTGTCTTTTTCTGTTGCCATCGCCTTAGAATGGCGGGAGGACCCCCTACTGAGTCATCAGATTGTTCATCCATAGGTGAGGTAGCAGGTACAGGTGGTTCCCATTTAAAAGGTGAGGTCTTCACAAATGGTTCAGCAACACTCTCGGGTGCTGGGGGTTGCCATTTAGGAGGTGTCTTTGCAGGCGATTCAACTCTTAATGGTTTATCCTCTGCAATTATAGTTTAAATGTATTGAAGATATCACAGTTGGTTAATCAATATATATCAAATAATAATTAACTGATTCACTTTCGTGGCTGTAAACATTTCTTGTCAACTTCAATATTGATTGGTTTATATCATATACATTTAACTAGAATTATATAGTTTAATATTCTAAACAATTTACAAACCTTGTGGTTTAACTCCTTCTCTGCTCCTTGTGAGAGTTTGTCGTTCAGTAATGGCTACTTCAAGTTTAGGTAAAGTCGCCTCAACTTCTTTTCTTACAGGAACAACAAGTTCTTCCTCTATGGGGACTTCCTCCTGTTTAGGGGGCTCCTGTTGGACAGGGGCAGACAACCTTTTTCTGGCAACTGGTTGACTGTGGATAGGTGTACTCTGTTTAGGTGTGATTTCTGGCACTTCTTGTTGAAATTCAGATTCCTGGAGAATATAGAATATAATACTAGATATGGCATCAGACAATACATTGGTAGTAACATGTTGCTTGGTCATATTGCAATAGACTTAAGCACACCCTGCCTTTTTGTTTTGAATTTGTAGAACACTTAAGATCTGTTTTTGAAGACTCTGTGAGCACATACCAACATTAAATTCACCTCAAATTAAGAATGAGACAGAACTTCTGAACATCAAATATAAATCAACTGAACAATGAGGCTGTACATATGAGCATTCCTTGATAGAAATTTGTTATTAAGTTTTTCTATGGAAGAAGAAAATATGTAAACATTAGAGTTTTATATTTTTAAGCTGTAGTATATTTTAATTGACTGATCAATAACTGTAATTTAAGATGGGTTTAGGTAAAGAACAGTCATTTCCTATCAACACAAATGCATATCAAAGTTATCTGGTTCTTAAATATTCCTGGCTTATACGTTTGGAAATTCAAGGAGTTATTGAATAGTCTGCAATTTTTGTCACTGCATGTCAAATCAGGATTTTGGCTATGCATATTCTTTTGAAAAAATAGTGCAAGTTACCTCCCCTTAATCTTAGTTCTGTGAAATCACAGTTCCATCATGTGCATAAAGAATACACAAATGAGATAAAAATGATTCTTTTTAGGAAAACTCCTTGTGTTAAACTATAGAATTTGTTGGTAAGCTATAATAATAAACAATCGGATCAGTTCCTTGTTTTCTGTGACCTATTCTCATACACCTTAGAACATCGTAATAATCAGTGACCTTGACCTGAAACTTACCTTATTGCTGTTAATTTCATTGTTGTTTGCTTCCACAGTTTTTTCCTTGTATTCTTGTTTATTACTACTCCTTGAGTCATTCTCATTGGATGGCATTGTTCTTGATTCAATCTAAAAACAAGAAGAAACAGAATCATCAGAACAAAGGTTATATTGATAGAAAAAAATATCCTCATCAAAAAGTACCGTGAAAACCAGTGTAATTTGCGCACTTTTTGGGGGGAAATTTATGCTTCAAAATCTTGATGCGTAAATTAAACAAGTAGAGACAAATCCAGGGAATTTTCAAGCATTTTCAGGCAGCTATCAGTCATTCAATGCAAAAACCTCAGGTGTTTTCATCATTTTGATAAGCAAATATAGCACAGTACCTTGAAAATACTGTTATTTGTTTCAAGTGTCTATGTTTCCTGGTATTTTTAAGGTAAAAGCCAGTAATGAAGGCAGAAAGCGCCGTATTGAGGACACCATTTGCATTGAATTTCATGTTAACTAATTTGAGTTACCTCCCTTCCTCTATTAATATTAAGTACTCAAACTGGGAATTCCCTTTTTATATTTATTCTATTTATATTCAAAATTGTTTCAAAATGGCACTGTGCTTAACCGACTCCTGTAGAAACGAAGGACTTTTGGTCATCACCTACAACTTGAATATTACCAGTTTGGATGTTTTATCAAGAAAACTTAATAAAGAGATATATTATAGTAATTAGTAACTATTTTCTAGTCAGCAGGCTGTCCAGCACTTGTTGACGTAAAATAAGGGCTAATTTTAGAGACAAAAATAAGAAATTTTAGGGTTATAATTAGGAATTTTGTAACTAAAATAGGGCAGTTGAAGACATTTAAATAGACTTACCGTTGCATAATTAACAAGAAAGAAACTACCTAGTTGTGCATATTCCATTTTTGGACTGATCAAAATTCAAGATTGCTGCTTGGTGGCCATTTTGGATTTTTGACAGTTAAGTATTGTTATCACTGTTTCTCAGATAGTACTGAAGGGATTTTTCTGGAAATTGGTGGAAACCAAAAGCAATTTCAAAATTGCAAGTAACATAAAAATTAGGAATTTATATGAAAAATAAGGGCTTTTTTAGGAATTCCCTTTAGATTTGTGATATTTTTAGGAATTTTAGCAAAACTGAAAAAAATAGGATTTTTTAGGAATTTTAGGGATGCTGGACAGCCTGATAATAATAAATTTGGAAGCATGAAGAACTTCAGCTTTCATGCTCCAAGAAGACGACAACCTACGATTTTTTGCCTGCCTTAAAAAAACGGGAAGAGCGTTTTTTGTTCGTTTGTATTTTGTTTGTTTTATGGGCCCATTGTCCGATCAACAGCTAAGATCATTTACAGACGTGCCAGTTTTACTGGTGGAGGAAACCGGAGTACCTGGAGTAAACCACACCACCGACCTACGGCAAGTCGCTGGCAACTTTCTCACACTAGCACGCCCCGGACAGGAATTGAACTAGGAGGTGAAAGGCTCTTATGATTACAAGTCGGCGACTTTAACCACTAGGCCACCGCGGCCCAGAGAGTTTTTTAGCCATTTGAAGTGTCAAATTTCCCCTGTTTAAATTATACCGGTTTTTACAGTAACAACCAGAATATATCAAAGATTAATATTGCCATGAGAAACATGTTTTTATTCCAAATAAGAAGATCATCGAATACAAAAAAGATTTCAGTGTATTTTGAATATGAGATATAATCAGTGTTTTTTGAATATGAGACATAATCAGTGTATTTTGAATATGAGACATAATCAGTGTAATTTGAATATGAGAAATAATCAGTGTGTTTTGAATATGAGACATAATTTTTAAAGTTCATTGTGTAGCTACTATTACATTACCTGATTGTGTTGAGGACTGGGTGCTGTAAAGCTTTCTTCTGAAGTAGATGAATACAAGTTAGATAACCTCTGTAGAGGTGAAACAGTTTTGTCCTTGGTCTCAGTAACCTTGGTTAAGGGTGACTCGTCATGGCTGTACCTACTAGATCTAAATCTCGTTTCAGCAGGTGATTGTTTTTCACTTGTTGCTGTCTCGCTAGGAGAAGCTCGGCTAGTTCGACTATATGGTCTGTCAGATGATGGTGTGGTGCTGACCGATGCCTTCCAGGTTTCTTGCTTCGGCGGCTGTGAAGCAGGTAAATGTGTTCTCTGTCTTGGAGACAATGCTGATGGCAGTTTGGGAGATTTCTCTTCCTCTTCACCACTGCTACTAAACTCTTCTTCTACAAAGTAAAGAGACAGTTATAAGTGAGAAGCTATAGTGTATGTAATCTACCTGTTATACAACAGAAGAACGAAATATGACCTGGACACCTAATATTGCATAGCAGTATACCATCATTGTATTTAAACTCCTTCATGCACATCTAACTCGACAAGGGTACAATGAATGTGAGTAATTATCTATCATAACAATGTATATTAAAATTATAGTTACAATTATTATAAAAGTGACATCCCTAAACACATAATTCTTTGTTAGAAATTTGATTCATTTCAAATTTTAAACATTCCAACCTGACAGGATGCTTTCAAGGTAATCTTATTCAACAAGTTTATAAACCTATTACTTAGTAACAACCTGCTAGAATCAAGCCCTTAGCTGAATTGTAATCCAAATCCTCATAAGAATGTTAAGAGCACAGCCATTCAAACACATTTGGTGTCAATATATAATCATAATTTTAAACCCTATATTCTTGTTTATATACAGTTAGTATATATTTGTCAGATTTTCAAACGAAAAAGAATCATGAAGCTGGTTAACAAGTTACAATTGGATGCTTTACTTCAAAGATAAACCCACCGAATCCTAATATTACTAAAGTGACAAGCTTTAAATCCTCAAATTGACATCATAGTAACCATTCGTCAGTTAGCAAGACACTGACTCAAGGGACCTAGCCCGGTCTAATTCTAAATTGGTGCATTTAAAATATTGTCATCATCGAAATTCTACCATAAAGATAGACCGTGCAATATCGTTTTTTAAATGCAGACTGTACAATATAATATATATAGGATTAAAAATTGATTGTTAATTAAGGAATAGAGTGCTAGGATAAATTTAAACTTAAAATAATACGGAATATTTGTTTAATCCATGTTTTATCATATTAAAGCATTGTTTACCACCATCACTGATGTGACGTCTGACTTTCAGCTGTAGCTGTCCCGATTTTAAGGAGTCGTCGATGATCTTCTGAACCTGGGCATGTGCCAGCATGGATAAATCTCTCCCGTTAACACTTAAAATTTCATCCTTGACAAGAACCTCGTTAACATCAGCTGCACTTCCTACAAAATGCACATATACAAATAAATGTTTGTATTTATATTACTTTATTACAAATAGAAGACATTAATTAACTGCAGCCAGGATTTAAATACCATTTAACGAACATACATCACAAGCAACTATGGAAAATTAAAATCCATGTCAACAAATATGTGAATAAGTGTCAAACTCTAATTCATGGAAAATACATGCATTTATTTAAGTGTATTGCAGTGCTATACAGTTTTCACTGTTTCCTCCTTGAATGCATGATATTGGACAGTTATTAAAAACAATTGACGTTACACTATATGATGATTCACTTGTATGCTTTGATGCAATATGGTTTTCACATTTTTTTTTTTCAATGGATGCGATTTTTATAGTAATGTGAAATATGACTTAAATTTAATAATTCAACGATTGACCAGCTGCACAAAGTAATATAGATTAATCAATAACACACCAGAAGCATGCTTTACCGTTAAAATATGACAGAAACTACATCACTGTATTGATCAAATCATTAAAGGAAATTAAAAACCCTCGAAAAAAAATTTCATTTGCAATGTTGTATTGATTATCTTCGAGAACCTTATAAACCCTGGCTACGTCACTGTTCATGTACATTAAACTTGGGATGTAAAAATACTGTACTTTGTGATCACTCAGGACTTTTTGTCAAGGGGTAATGTGAAGTATCTATCATCACACTTTTAAGTATGGTTCAACCTTAAGAGCATACCACAAACATATGTTTATTTAGTTTAATTGAAAATAACTCAATGAATCATATAAATTGTTAATACACAACAGGTAACTTTGATGTCTGTCTGGTAATTATATATAAAAGAACAATTTTTTGGACAGAACAAGAAAGACAACTCCTGTCACCTCGATTCAAAGACTAATTTATACTGTACATATTATATAGTTGTTGGTTATGTTCTATACACTTATGACAGTATTTGAATATACATAAGCTTGGCTATAACCAAATTGTTTCCGTAAAGAAAATTCTAAGAATCATCATTGAAAAGTGGTTTGTAATGTCAAATAGGTAGAAATTTCTCAAAAACTGTAAATGACATCTATAATATTTATATACAAAACACACATTTATATTGAAAACTGATATAAATTTTCCAGTTTTCCCCAAGGTGCCTTTTCCCCAAATATAAGCCTGCAATTGAAAAACTTATTTTCTATGGTGATGTTTTATTTTGAAAAGGAATCCAAGGGCGAAAATTTGTATTCTTCAACTAGTAAAATGAGAAAAATTCAGTGCTAATATTGCATAGTTGCCAACTCTCCCTATTTAGGAGGGAGTCTCCCTATTTTTCACACACAATTTTCACTTATGACATCAGTTTAATTCCTAAACCTTGCTTATTAACTTGCTGCAACTTAGAACTTCTTAAATGAGGCAATTTACACTATTATTTTGCCATAAAAGGCATTGTATGTAGGTATTAAAAACCTTTTAAGATTTTTCTGCGCGTTTTCTCCCCCATGAAAATTTCAAAAAGTTGGCAAGTGTGATATTGTTCAACATGTGGTATATCTCCTAACGATTTTTGAAACCTCATCTTTGACATGCCAGGAATATCAATACAACCCACTCAAAACTAGGTGTTTTTGGTTACATAATCTCTATATCCTAAGGTTGACAGATAGATGACTCACTGCCAATACCACACAAAATTATGCCAGGCCTAAGGTGAGGATATGTAACAACTTTAGTATTTTAACACAAACGTACCTAAGGACACTTTCTGTACACACACTGGAGCCTTTTTGTCAGCCCCTCCACTGAACGTAAATCCAAATCCTCGATTATTGTTAGGTTTTTGGCAGATTTTTATGGTCTTTTCCACTGATGCCTGCAAATCATTGAAAATTTTCTATGTAAAGTAAAGATTTATTTAATAATTAATGATTTCATACTTATAGAAATATCACTATATATAAATAAATTGTAAACTAAAGAAAGAGGACCACATATGGTCTGCTGCAATGATATAATGTATCTGGTATGATTAGACAGAAAAACATAAAACAAGAGGTCCATATGGCCTTAGTGTCTATCCGGATGAAATAGGCTTATATGTTAATTGTTTGGAATTTGAATTCTTTTGAACCGTGAGGGGAACGTCTTGCACAAACTTGCACTTCAGTTACTTCAAACTGAAACATTAAGAACTTATTAGGGCTTTTGGTTTATAAGATTTTTTTAAAAAAAAATTTAAACGAAAAGTCCACGGTGGACTAAAAACAAGCGATATAGCATGCAAATGTTAAATCATTGCCATAGAAAATTTCTGATGATGAAGGTTGGATCCTCA
Organism: Pododesmus macrochisma; assembly: GCA_032359645.1. Classification (NCBI taxonomy): domain Eukaryota; kingdom Metazoa; phylum Mollusca; class Bivalvia; order Pectinida; family Anomiidae; genus Pododesmus; species Pododesmus macrochisma. Next base: position 14,664 of record JAUMGZ010168892.1, read on the forward strand.
TTTCTGGTCCAAATTTTCCCCACCTTGAATTAGTAGTTACAGAGCCTCATGTCTAGTCCATGGTTTCTGCATATCTGGTGTACTTTATGTACATACCACATGATTATACATAATGTATTAAATAAATCTTGCACACCCAATTCAATGGATTTTATTAATTGGAGTACATTTGTATAAGAAAATCAAAAGAAAATCTCTAGGAAAGGGAAGCTGAACTCTTTCAACCTTGTTTTCCAGTTTAATTTTCAAGTGTTCAAAAAGAAAATATGAATTTACAGAAGATTTGCAGAGCCATTAAAATTAAAAAAAAAAAAAAATATCCAATAAGTGTTAATTATAACAATAAGACACAACATGTATATAAATATTATATAAGATATTTTCTATTCTGCAGAAACATAAAAATCACACACATGTACCAGTAGATTAAATCAAAATTATGGAACTGATCAATTTTTAAACCATCATGAGTGAACTTAAAATACCAGCCAAGGTTCCATCATAAACAAGGGCACCGCGAAGCGGAGCACAATACGCCCGTATGCAATTCTTAAGATGAGGTTGACAATAGGTGTTGT
>JAUMGZ010168903.1:0-15240 GCA_032359645.1 Pododesmus macrochisma
CTATTTCACTAGTTATAGCTTTTACATTTGTATTTTATACGCCGTTTAGCATGCAAGGAAGGTACATTTGGAGCAGACTGTTTAAATCAATGTCATTGTAAGGTTGCGGGATGTGAAGCAAAAATTGGACAGTGTAATGTACCCGGGTGTCAGGAAGGATATAAAGGAGTGTCTTGCGATCATGGTACGTACTGTAATATAACAACTATTTAATAGCCTATAAACGAACAATCTATGTTTAAAATGGAAATACAAACTTTCAAATGAAACATGTCACCAATAAATATTGTATCTAAAACAGGTAAACAACCTGAATGCATTTACCATTTTCAGTCAATAATTAACCTTTTAAGAATGTATACTATTTGGAAAAAATATTTAGTAGTAGTCATTGTGCTATTGTGTAGAAAATGTACGAAATAATAACTTTTTTCATAACATCTTTTTTAACCAACGAAAGTTCGTAAGTTTTAGATAATGTATTTTACTTTTTTCCTAAGAATGTGAGAATGGAACATTTGGCGAGAACTGTAGTATGTCGTGTGGAAATTGTTTCAACAATACACCATGTAACCGTTTTAATGGTGTATGTGAAAAGGGATGTAATCCTGGCTGGACAAGTACTCTTTGTAACATACGTGAGTTAAACTTCAATGATTTCGATATACATTAAATAGATTACTAACAAATAAACGTTCACGCAAAACTTGTCTAAGTTGTACATTTGTATACAAACTTGCAAACTGAATTGGGTCATCAATACTTGTCTAAAAGGAACACATCGAAGATTCAAGCCAAGCTACAAATGAACCTTCATTAACGGAGGCTCAGTGAAAATGAATTCAGGATAGACAAGACCTATCGATATAGAGGCTAGAAACCCGAAATGGATCTCTCCATCCTGAAAATGCACTTGATCGATGATATGATAGAAAATGTGAAATGAGCATTAGTTTATTAACGAGCGTAGCGACCGAAGGTCGCGAAGCTCGTTTTATTGTTGAGATATAGTTTTGAGATGACACATTGATAAACTTTAATTCGATAGTCCTAGGGCCGCCATTTTGATCGAATATCATCTGAACTGCAGCAAATATTAAATCAAGGCCGACATCTAACATCAGTGCGATATGACCTTAAGTGCTTCGATTTGAAAAATTAACGAATTAACTTACGTTTCTCTTTCCCCTTTATGAAGACAAGCATAATTGTGCAGTGTTGACAGTCGTTCTGCGACTTTACCCATAATGCTACGTAGCATCAGGGGAGGTTACCATTCTGTTTGACAGGGCGGAGACCACAATTAATTCTACAATATGAGACTTCTGAACTTGTCTTAATAAACAGTTGAATAAAATCATTATCGACGAATGCAGGCTACTGAAAATTAATAATATGTAAGATCTATCTTTGGGTAACAGAATAATGACAAACTTTATATAGAATCACCGATCGAATGTTGACTGAAAATTCCAATTTTTAGGTCACCTAAGCCAACCTGTAGTGATCGTTCTTTGTCCGTATTTTTCACATTTTCGACTTATTCTCAAGAACTACTGGACCAATTTCAACAAAATTTGGCGGGAAGTACCATCATGGAAAGCTTATTTTAAGTTTGCAAATAAAAAGGGGCTGTCCCACATAGAGGCCCTATAAGGGGGCAAAAAGGTGTAAAATTAGGTTATTTTAAAAAATCTTTTTCTCACAAACTGATGGCATTCATATTTGATACGCATGATCCTTGAGATAACGTTTATAAAGTGTGGGAACAGAAAAAAAAATTGTGCATAAACGAACCACTAGGGGGCGCTTCAATCTACATTTTTTCACATTTTCGACTTCTTCTCAAAAATTACTGGGCCCATTTCAACCAAATTTGGCAGGAAGTACCATCATGGGAGATGCTTCAAGTTTGGACTGGCCCTTATTGGGCCAACAAGGGATAAAAAGGGGTAAAATTAGGTTAATTTTAATAAATCTTCTTCTTACAAACACTGATGCTCTGATTACTTGGGTATTTGGTATGCATGAATATTTTAGCCAATCTCAACATAGTATTCAAAAAAGAAAAAGAAAAAAGTATACATAAACGAACCACTAGTGGTTCAGCGCTTCAGTAGACATAGGGTATTTTTTACATTTTCGACTTTTTCAGAACCACTGAGACAATTCCAACCAAATTTAATAGAAAGTATCCAAATAGGTAGCCGCTTCAAGTTTGAAAATAAAAAAGGCAAGATGCCATTGGGGGCAAAAAGGGGTAAAATTAAGCACTCGGATGACCTTTAAGGCCCGTGGGGCCTCTTGTTAATTGATCTATGCAAATAGTAAAGGTCAGATTGAGATCTATGGCCAAATCAAATATATACAACAATGCATGTGCCGTCATTAAAAATCTACCACCAAATGAATGTATCACTAATTCTCAGCATAAAAAGCAGTCCCAAGCTGCTGTTTCAACGGTACAAATAATTCAATAATAAGTGCCGGTATGCAGTTATGTAAACTTTTCAATCATTATGAACTGCACGTTTTTACGCGTAAATATGAGTTAATGGACGTTGACGGTCGATTTTAGTTTTCTGTACATAGTCAGATGTACACATTTTCCATGTTATAGCTGAGTCAAATTAAGAACCATTAAGCAATTGCTGATGGGATGTGTACAACTAATATAATAGTCATTGACTTAAAACGAAATTTCAACATCTATTTTTGGTCATACTGAATACATGTATGATGTTACGATATTTTTTTTAAGTGACATTCAATTATTTTGTTTAAATCAAACATTTCGCGAATCTATACTTAGCTAAGTATGTGAATATCAACATTGATGAACAATCAATGTGCTCCCAAAGGTACAACAGCAACAACAAAGTCAACTGAAACTGCAGTGTATATATATGAAAAACGAGAACTATTGGAGAGCAAACACTCATCCAGTTATGCGTTAGAGTAAAAGCGTAAAAAAATGGCTTAATTACTAATCAATGCTTACCTTTCACACTTCTTTTGATCAGTTGCCTTTTTGCTCATTACTCATTCTCTATTTCTTTTGGTACAATATATACAAATAGTCAATTGAAAAAAGAAAGTTGACCATAGCCAAGTAATACAAATTGGATTACAGTGTCAAAGTATGGTTGATTCCTATAATCCACAAGACTATGTATATTTAACGTGAAACCGGTGAACAACCTAAGGTACAAGAGCAACAACAAAATTAACTTAACTGAAAATAATTGGGGATTATTGGGTAGAAGAGACTTCAGTGATGTGTCAGGGGACATCGAAACATGATTAAGTGATTTCTATTATGTGCTCAGACGTAATAGAAAAAACGAAACAACCAAAAAGACGGATATCAGAATCATGCCTTTTCGATTGCATGGGGCTTTGAACAGCAAGCCCTTCTTTACATCTAAGTAGTACTGTAAGAGAAATGTGACAATGATATAGTGTATGCCAGTTAGCGATGGTAAATGGACTCACGACTTAGCATACATTTAAACATGTACGACAATCTGCTTGACTAATTATTAAATATAAAAAGGGATTTTCTTTAAAATTAAATTAGAATTGGTATGGGTATATAGGGATTATTCATTTTCCCGATTATTTCCTCTAACAGCGTGCGAGACAGGATCATTTGGAAAGGAATGTAGGAACAAATGTCGCTGTATGAAGGAAGGGTGTAACGGTCAAAATGGAACATGTGATGTACCTGGATGTCAAGCAGGATATGAAGGGATAACTTGTGATCGGGGTAGGAAATAAGGGATTTTTAAAAATGATAGACGATAGCCCACTGTTATAAACTTTGTCTTACTTTTTATGTTGAGTTTATCCTATTGTTAGATTACTATTATTATATAACATACATCCATTTGCTGCAATATAAGAGAAGATTGATATTAGGTTACTTGTATCTGTCTTGTATATTTAAGCATACAAACACGTAGAATATCTTGAACGGATAAATGTAATCAAACAAATGTATAGCTATGTTTATCACACATGTAAATAGACCTGCATTTGTTTTGTTTTTTAAACTGTATATAACTATCAACGCTTGCATTGATATCTCTGAAGGGTGTTGATAAAACAATAGAAGAGTTATAACAAAAATGTTACATGACTCAAATTGCAAGAAACAATCAACAGTAAACTAAATGATTTTACTCATTACCTGATAATGATTATTAGTTTCATTATCCGCAAAAAGAGTACTTGTTTTACTATAACTTGCACCCTTTTCTCAAATTTAGATAAAAGTGAGAGCCGAAAAGTTTCATTGTGGATTCGGTTATTATGTTGGAGAAATGTACTAAAATAAAATAGACACTTTTCCATTACGCAGCCACTTTATTATTAAAGCACAGTCACAATTGCGTCACAGTGCATTTATCACAAAAGTATATTTCATTGTGAATTTTGGGTTTGGTAACACTTGATAATCCGAGCTGGGTTTTAAGCAGGAAGTAGCTTTTTTTATAGTTTATAGATTATAGAACCATGTAAATGCCTCTACCTCTTCCTGAATAAAGTAAAAGCTCCAACTATTCCTGCGGTCGTATTTATAAACAAATGTCGTTTAATCACTCTTTGACATGCATATAATATAGTTTCCCCAACGAGTTATGTTTGAATATCGGGTTTTATCTCACTCGAGTTAATTAATTTTCAGATTTTACAAAGAACCGAGGCTTGCCTACATAATAACCAATTACAGTATGTTGATAGAATCACATCAGATATTTTACCAACAAATTTTTTAAATTGTTCCTGATAATTTTAATGCATATTCTGCAACATAAGCAAAACATCAACCAGACCTTTTTCGACAAACGTTTAAACACATTGTATAGACTATCTGTGTAACGTTTTTTTTATATTAGCTTCAATTAGCTTACGTTTAGTACTGGCACAAATGATTTTTATCACACACAGTTATTTGTATCAATTTAATGTTGCTATAATATTATTTTATCGTATGAAGAGCAACATCTGTACATGTTATATAGCATACTTAAACGCATATATACATACAACACATATTATGTTGTTTAAAAACACCCTCATTAGTCGCCTGCTCCTTCTTGCCAACATTCCTATTGAGAAAAACCCACTATTAATCATTACAATGCTTGTTTGGTTGTAAAACTCAAGTTCTGTTCCTTTACTGCGATAGCTAGTCAATATGTTCATTATGGCATTAGTTAGTCTTTTTGCTTACTTTACATATTTATATATTAATCTTTTTTAATGTAGTTAATTATAGTGCTTAATGCTTAAAACGTTTGTTGATAGAGTGTACGAACTCAACATATGGACAGAATTGTAAGATGGCATGTGGTCAATGTTTGGCCGATACGCCATGTAATCAAACAGACGGCGTTTGTGAAGATGGGTGTGCTATTGGTTGGATTCCACCCCATTGTGATATTCGTAGAAGTAAGTTTTGGTGTTTTGTATTACAAAAGGCACTAACAGAAATGAAAATACAAATTTTGAATAACAGAAAACCTTGATATGTACGTTAGTTGTAAGTTTATTTTAATGTAGGCATTTACGGAATGTCCCAATAATGGGCAACATATTTTTCTTCATTTTAAAAATTGGAATTAATATAAAAATAAAAAAAAAATATCAAATATAATCAAAATTATTTTTTATATTTTAGAATCGAAAGTAGCTTCCCCAGGAAATTCAATTCCAGGAGTGGTAGGGGGAGTTGTAGCAGCTCTTCTTGTTATCATCATACTTGTGGTGGTAGTATTTATCGTCTCTAGAAAGCGGTAAGTCTACAGGGGATTCGGTGTTCCTCTTTACAAACGGATCGAACGATAAACGTTGAACGAACGGAAAATAAACGCAAACGAAATGAATGAAAGAGACCATGAAAATGGTATCAACGGAACAAACGGAATAAAAGAAATGAACAGAATGAATTAACTGAACTGAACTTACAAAATGAAGTGAATAAAACTAAATTAATTGAAGCATATTCAGCTAACTTTCCTTGTAAACAGTAGATAATGAATTAAACTGAAAACATTAGTCAACATCAACATCGCAGCCAAGTATCACCGCATAACATTTGTGAGATATTTATATAAAACAATTCCAGATATTTTATTAAGTTTTTAATCACTTTTGGTTTATTTTAAAATAAATGTTAAGCTGGATCGTCATTTATACATGTTTGGCGTCAAATATCTATGCAACATAAACCCGTCCGACTCAGATATCAAGCTTTCATACAATAGGTGTCACTTATACAGCTTTACCAGTGTGTTCAACGTAAATAATACAAAACTACATTAATATACCCATAGAGTCTCCCCACGTGAAAGCAGAAGAAAACATAAACCCATCAGTGTAAAGAATAGTCTGAAGGTAACCTTGAAGACAAATGTTAATATATTATGTAACTTGCTCGACAACAAGAACACATCATACTCATATCACATTTGTAATAAGCGAAGAATGTCCTGTGCTGTGTGCATTCTTTGTAAAGCCCATGTGCTAACGTTTTCCAAAACGCAGGATAAATCAATAACGTATGAACTGAGTTTTTATTATTATTATTATATTTTGTTATTACCCCACCAACTTTTATGAACATGAGATGGGACTCTGGCCTTCATGATTACAATATAGCATATAAACATAATAATCAAAATATCAATTCAAATATATATCTGATTCTCGTACACTCACCGTTTTGAACCATTTCCCTTTTCCTTTCCAAATCAAAACATATACAACCACACTATAACACTTACAAATGAGGGTTTTTTTAATAAGGAGAGTAAAGATAAAAGTAAAGAAGAAATAAGATGAGAAAGGAAAGGAAAAGAGAGAAAGGGGGCGAGAGAGAGAGAGTAAAAGTTATCATTAAAATTATTTCTTAATTTATATTTGTATAAGTTCAGTTATGATGAGAGGAAACAAATTATATGTACCTGGTATGGTAAGTAAGTCATTACCGGATAAACAAAAACAATACATTTATTGCACTATAAAACTGCCAAGGCATGTAACAGAGTTTTATTATGGTACAATAATTAATAATGATGTTTTCGTTAATATTTAGAACATAGATGTTTTCTTATTGTTTGCCAATGTCCATGGACTTACAGCCTAGAATATCGTCTTGGTTTTGATTTACTTATTCAATTGCTGCTAGAGTAAATTATGTTGTATAAATGTTTATGCATTACATTATTTATCGTATTTTTTAAATGTTATTCATAATATCACAGTACAGGCTATTACTAATATTATAAATTGTACTTCTCGGTTTTGTATTTAATATACAATTATATAGTTATATTTTGTTTTCCTATGTGTCATAACATTAAGTTTGATCATATGAAGGGTGTTATATAAGAAATTATTCCATCGAGACCAGACGTTTTTAAATTTAAGGAATTTTGTTTTAGACAATTTATTATATTGATGGCACTTTTTTTAGATGATTAAGTATAGAAAACAAATTTAGAGCTCCGCCTTGCTGCTTTGTTTTGTATATGTTATATTTCATCCATACTATAAAAGAGTTTTATCTATTCTGCTTTACTAACCGCGTCGGTATTTCTTCATATGCTGAAAGTCACGGGTTCGATCTCAAACCATCAAGTTTGTAACCTTCAGCTGGTATTTGACACGAGTAGCTCTTAAATATTGAGCTAGTACTATACTTTAGGTATTTCGAGCGGACTTTATATGTATATATATACATATGAACAAAGTAAACAATCAAATTAAAGTTGTATTTAAAGTCGATAGGAACGGTAGGAATGAAGTAAACGAAACGGAATGAATAATACGAACGGAATAAACGAAGTCAACAAAACGGAATGAACGATACAAACGGAGTGAACGATATAAACGAAACGATGATCTGACGAAACGACGCAATATTAACGAAAGGAGAATGAATGCAATCGGAACGAAGGATAAACGGTGAACGAACGATGAACGAACATAATACAAACGCAAACGGAATGAACGGTAAAATGTGTAATCATGAACGCTGAATGCCCAGTATCTAGGTGATTGGGTTCAGTTTTTATACACTGCGTTTTCAAAGTACATATTTTACCATTAAGTACAATATTTGTATTTGTTGTGTGCTTTTATGTTAGTTCAAATCTTATGTATTTAAGGCCGAGTCATTGAAAATGAAGGGAGGAATATACTGCTACTCGTGTCCGTCCATTTCGTACATTTCCGTACATATTTAACTATGCAATAATTTTCTTAACATTCTTCTATTAAGTTGGTGTTTCAAAGGAGTCTAAACACTTTTTTTCTTCAAATGGCCTTGTACTCAACATTCTTATTGAATTTTTGACATAGTACAGCCATATGTATACTTTTAAACAATGTTTGTTTCTCTGCAGGAGAAGACAAAAAGCAACAACCTCGAAACGTGAAACAACTTCTTCAGATATTTCTAATAAAGGTGAAATCTCATAAATGATTTTTGATGTACAGAACGGGGAATAATTATCGGGCAAAGAGGGAAGAGCCACTACTCTGTTTCAGACACCCCGTCCCGTCCCGAACCCCAGATCTTGCTCGAAGCTGCCGTCATTAATGGACGCTATAGAGAAAAATAATTTAGAATAGACAAGACTTCGGTAAATCAAAGCTACAGAGCCGATGGTTATGATGTACAAAAACCTACCCCAACAATAACACAAAACAACATTAACCAAATCCATTTAATCTATGCTAATATAAAAAATTAAAGTAATTTCATGAATTAACTGCAACCTCATTTAAAGTTTAAAGTGGACAGAGTTCATTCATTGATATAGGTGTATTGGGATACAATTTTTCATGTGTGCTTAGAAGTTATGAATTTTTTAAATTTTGGCAAGACAATTTTGTATTATTGTTAGGGTATGGATTTTGTACATCATTACCATCGTGAATTGTTTGTCATCGTTTCCCATTTGGCTCTGTAGCTTTAATTTACCGAAGTCTTGTCTATTCTAAAAAAAATTCTATAACGTCTATTCATGCTGGCTACTTCGGAGCAAGATTTGGGGTTCGCGACGGGGTGTCTCACACGGAGTTTTGGCTCTTTCCTCTTATAAATATCATATTTATCGGAGGCATGTTTCAGATGGCATTTCTGTATTGGATCAGGCGCGTTCTTGATTTGCACGGATTTTTCCTGGCATTGATGCTGTTTTAAAACCTTTGTCGCTGTCAATCCTACCTTTGTCTGCATACTAATGAGAGATAATGGGCGATCAGGAGACGGGTCTTCGTGAAGTTTTCAATGTTCGCTACCTGGTATATAACTTATAAAAAACATTCTTTTTAGGACAGATCATCTTATTATAGCGCTATTATGAATATTGTGTTTTATTGAAGTAATTGCTTTCATCGTACCAGAGTGTGTACATCACTTTAAGTAATATCCTGTCATAAAAGTAGTCATTTGTGATATTTTTTCAAAACATTTAAATGTACATTATGGCGTGTCAAAGCTTTTGATTAGAAGTTAAGGAGTCCGGAGAGACATAGTTTGATATTTAAATATGCCCCTCCTTGTTACAATTTGGATATTAAATATAAACAAACAAAAGTATTATGTAAGTTTTATACAACCTTAGCCACGTGCACGTACATAATTAAACATATTTCAACAAAGATGAGAAATAAGTAAATGCAAACAAAGTATTGAAATATTCTGCATTGAAAGTAGTTGTAAAAGTAGATGTAATGCTACTTCGATACAAAACAAAACTTAAAATGTTGGTACTGAAATTAATGGATGTATATGTGTGGGGGGTGAGAACATGCGACCGTGAGTGGGTGCGTGTTTATGTACAAAAGTATGTATATTTGTTTATATGCATTTTAAAATATTGACATTTTCACAGGATTTTCTAGTTTGGAAGAAGGCTTGGATTATAAAGATAACACAAAACAGTCAACATCTAGACCACAAAAACAGCAAGAAGGCATAGATGATAAAACAAACACACTTAGAGATACGATATATGAAAATCACTCTTTAGTCCTTGGGGACTGTCTGCATACTAGTATAGATGTGAATAGATTAAAGGAAGTGGTTACATCGAAGATTCATTTGAAAGCTTTTACGGCCGAATATGAGGTAAGTATTACTTTCATATTGTAAGTTTGAGATAAAACATTGAGAATAGAATAACAGATCAAAAGTAACTGCCAGATCATAAATAAAAAAATACAAAATTGCAAATTGAAAAATGCCACCACCAATATATATATAAGAGGAAAGAGCTAAACTGTGGGAGACACCCTCGTCCCGAGCTCTAAATCAAGGTCTTGCTCCGAAGAAAACGTCATAAATGGACGCTTTAGAGGAAATGAATCTAAATCAAAGCAGCGAAGCCACAGACGGAAGGTAAAATCACGATGGTTATAAAAGACAAAAACCACACCACAAATTACTATTAAATTTTCTTGCCAAACATTTTAGATGTGTACATAGTCAAAATAGGATTTTTGTTAGCATATTTCTCTGGACTCGTATTTCGGACAATCCAGACGTCATCACCTAATTTTTTATAGAATTTTACAAATATCAAACGACATACAGACGTACTGATTGAGTGACTTACTTACTTCAGAATAAGAAAGATAAACTACACATTAAAACAACTTCACAGCAAACCTTAAGCACAATATAGTGACACATACTGACCGTTGTCCATAAATAATAATATCAACATTTAATTGGTGAGATAATTGCAACAACTGATACGTATAAATACGCATTTAAACATTAACAATTTAGTAATTGAAAAACAATCAAAAAGTGGATAAAGTGGTAGGTATGTTGTTATAAAGCGGTGTCACAAAACACTTTCATTTTAACCTGGATTCCTAATTTAAGAGAAGTAGTATACCAATGCAAGTCTAATTTTCTACGCACTTTTGTTTCAGAAATTACCGAAAGGTCATACGCAACCCCATGATGTTGGTAAATTAGAAATGCATAAAACCAAGAACCGCTACAAAACTACATTTCCGTGTAAGTATTGTTAACGTTTTATATATAATTGATTCATTATTCTTCATTGCTAATTCAATCGAAAGTATGTAAGACATTTTCAGAACATGATTAGATATTTTGAGTATTTATTTTAGTAATCACGTGGCAAGTTTGCATTGAACATGAAAATTAAAAGTATAAATCAAACTATTATTGCAACTTCATTTTGAAAATACAAACAATCATATCTATACTAAATGTTCTATATCTGCTTATCAAAGACCAGGTTGTTATGAAATATGTACGGATGTATATTTACAGATGACGCAACCAGAGTTGTTCTTCGATCCAGTGGTGATGCAAGTATCAGTGAGGAATCAGATTACATAAATGCGAACTACATGAGTGTGAGTGCTTAAATATGCGCGCTACTCACATTTCTATATTTACCTAGTACCCTGACCTTTTCCATAATAATACATTAGAAATATTTTTCACATTGACCCCTATATTTCTGATGGTATTTTCTAAAATATACACCTTACATATCCATCTACTAAAATATTTTGATATTTGTAAGACTCTTGGCCCCTTAAAATCTATTTTTTCCATAAATTACTTATGAAAAATCTAGAGGTGTCCTTTTCAAAATTCCCGCCAAAGTGTTCAAAAAACGCTTATATCTCAAAAACGAGATCATTGAACTGTCCTTATTTTCGCAAAAATGAAAAGCATTATAAAATAAAAATTAGCCAATCTGTAAGAACTTCATTCCCAGTAGCGGTCATCCTTAAGAAAAACAACATATTATTCTTTAAAAATGTTGTTGAATAGAAATTGTGTGATTTACGTTAAAATTAAATAATCGGGAAAGGGACTTCGGAATATTTTTTGTATTCTTATTTCTACCCTGTTTTCCATTTATTGTTATCACTGTTTATTTTCTTGATGTTAAGTTAAGATTTAGAAAGTCTGTCTTACTTTTAATACCGTGCTTTATTTTAAACTGAATGACTGAAGGATTTGTTGAACTGAAAATTTCTTTCGTTTTTAAGACGAAAAACTAGATATGCATGGTGTTGTTTTGCGATGACAATTATCAATAACAAGTCATTATTAATATTTTTCAGGATTGCCAATTACAAAGAAAGTTCATAGCTGCTCAAGGTAAATATTATCAAATGTTCATAATGTTATTATTGTAAATGTGTTACATATGTGTGTCATACGCGTTACATTACATCACCGAGTATACTACAATATAAAAATGAAACATGCCTCAGTATAGTAAAAGAAATAAAACAAGACCAATCATACAGAATAACAAAGGCATCAATTATCAACTCCAATTAAAAGTTTTTTCTTCGAACAATCATTTTCACACAATGGTCCATATCTTTTATACTTGACTGTTGTCGAAATGGACAATTATATTCATTGGATGAAATTTCATATGCGTTTTAGAAAAATAAGAAATGTTTTTATTTTTTGTTAAATAAACATACTGACGAATTCAACACCTACAAAATGAATCATACGATGATTACGTCATACGTCATGCTTAAGACCTTAGCAGCAGAATTATTTTAAAATTTAGAGTATCAAATGGATATATTATCATCATGATTGAGTTAAGGCGCAGGGTTCAAAGTTATAAACAACAGTATGAATAGGATCAACAGAACGAGAGACATTGACAAACAATCAATAACTGCGTCAAACAATGAAGCACCGGAATGTAATTAATTAAATCGACATCAAGACTAGTAATCCATGCGGACCGACTTAGGTTAGAATAGGTTGATGCTTTAGCATTCCTCCGTTCATTGAACACACTTGTCGTCAAGCATCCAATGTCAAACATGCATTTGATATGAAACTGCGTATTGCAAATAAAAGCTATATAGCAATTCAGCAAATAAGTTTTGAAGCCATCTTCACATTGATACCAATGTTTTGTTATATATTTTAACTAAGGTCCAAAGGATTGCACAACAGAAGACTTCTGGAGAATGGTCTGGCAAGAAAAAACTGAAATCATTGTTATGTTAACAAATCTTAAAGAAGGAACAAAGGTACAAGTATGAAATAAAACAGGTACACTGAAATATATTTAAAAAAAAAAGTTGCTGTTTGTTAAGAATTAGATTGTGCCAAGAGTACTGAAGTAGTAAATACGAAAAACAAAGATGATATTCAAAAGTTGTAAGTCCATGGACAAGTGCAAAAAAAGGGAACGTGGGGCGCACACAGAAAAAAGCACCAAATATATATTTATTTACTAAAAAAGGAAATATCACGAACTTCTATTAAAAAAACTAGAAGCAAAACAAGGTGCTCGATATGGTAAGCGTTTCCTTACGATTTATACTAGTATTGTATATGTGTTAAACTGTAACCACCTATTCAAACATAAGAAGACGCTATGTTGAAGTTAGAATACAATGTTTCAGCATAAAAGACGACTAGATACTATTTTAAAATAATGATTGTTTTGAATGCTTGTAAAATGCGTGTGATAGTTTCACGTTAGTGGTCAATTTACAGTACACAGTAAGGCCATCGATTGTTGATTTGATAATAATTTCTTGTTATGTACATGTTGTATATTCTTGATGAAGTAATTGTTGAATATTATGAAATGTCCAACAAAATTCCAAGAATCGTTTTCAATTGTCCTATATCAGGCTAAACAATGACATCTACATTGCCACTTCCCTACTCATTCTTAATTCGTTATATTCTGGTCTATATTTTCATTATAGTTTCTTATGTGTGTACGTATGTACAAAACTATTCTTTTGTACAACGTAAACATGTTTATTCTCTTATCTTTGATTTCTAGGTAAAATGTTCGCTTTATTGGACAACTACAGACGGAACTGAATTGAGCGAAGGAAAGTTTACAGTAAGGGTCATCAAGGAAACGAAATATGCGTTTTATACAGTTCGAGAATTACACTTAAAGAATATGTCTAAGAAGGTAAACAGAATAAGCCACAATGCTATCAATACCTTTTGTTGCATTTGAACATTTAGTACTTAAAACATCATTTATTTATATTTTTTAAAAAGTCGACCACTAAAATGTCATTTGTGATTTTTAACAAGTACACAGCAGATAAGAGGATCATCATTGATTTTCGTATTTCCAAATTCTGTAATATATCTTATTAAATGTTTGAAGAAAAAAACATTGTTAACACAAAATTTCTTGAAATCTGCAATACATTATGCATTCAAAAGTATCAAAATGTTTACATGATAGTTTTTAATTGTACGCAGCAAAACATCATCATTTTTAAAAAGAATAAAACTATTCTCTAAAACATTAAATTTAAATCTTATTTTCATGTAATGTATTTAGAATAATCATTGCACATTTTTGGACTAAACAAATTAATATATTACAAATTTTCAACCTAACAAATCACATGAAAACGTTTCCAAAAATCAACAGTAGAAAATTTAAAATGCACGATTATCTTAATCTTCAACATTAGTTTACTGGAAAGACATACTTTAATTTGTTTATGCTGATATTTTCCTGGAAATATTTGTATTTTACACGATCGCCTGAAAAGTCTTGAAATATCAGGTTAAATTTGTTGGATTTGTATCAACGAATATTGAGAATCCGATAAAACTATAATGATGAAAATATAATTCCAATTAAATTATAAAGAACAAAACAGGATGCGTGAAATTAACAGAACGAGAGAAATTGACAAACCAACAATAGCCGCATCAAACATTTCAGCACCAGAATAAAAGAAAACAAATTGACGTCACAACAATTCTCACAACACTAGTTATCCATGAGAACCAACACATCCACAATTTGAATGACACAGGGCATGAACGATATTGAATAGATTCAAATATTTGTTTAGATTTCAACAATACAACAATCTCAACATAAGGAGTACCTTTTACATATGATGCATTATGTTTTTGATTTGCAATACATGCCAGAACAACGATTATTTGTTTTGTTGATCAAAATGTTGGTAAGTTGGTCATTTTCTTTTGGGTGTTCATTGATATCAGTTGATTCGTAAATACACCTGGATCGCGGAACGAGGTTCTATCGAACATAGTATTGGTTCTTTCTTTTTATAGTTAAGGAGGCCGACTCTAGTTCGAGTGCGCATGTTCAATGCGCAGCCCTGATGTCGTACAAAAATAAAGTCACGACTAAACTAAAATTGGATAGAACAATTAAAAAATGA
>JAUMGZ010168914.1:0-15239 GCA_032359645.1 Pododesmus macrochisma
TTGCCAAAATTTAAAATTTGCGCGTAGTCAAAACAGGAATTTTTAAACGTATTCCTCTGGACACGTGTTTCGAACAAAACAAAACTAAAACATTTCTGATATCTAGACAAAAAATGTTTATTGAATTAAGTTCCAGTATCCTTTTTCGTTCTTGAGGTACATGTACCCAGTTGTACCTTAAGACCTATTGAGTTTGCTTTATTTTAGTTTTAATACTAGTATTTGACACAATGTTTTGGGTTTTTTGTACAATTAACTAAATGTTAATACATATTCATACTATATCATATTTAACAAGTTTAGTGAAACCAACTGAACAAGACATGGAAAGGACATCAACAGCTGCACTAAACAATATAATGTCAGAATAAAACAACGAAATTCAATACATTTCAACAAATTAACCATCACAATTAACAATTATCTAGATTTTTTCTTTATGAGGTTCAACTCAGAATGATCACCAAACACAAAACAATGTGATCTTACTTAACTGGTAATTAAAAACCAACAATTTCAAAATTAAAACCGATACTAACCGCTATTACACTAGACGAACAAGGTCACCATAAAGAAATAATAGAATTTAAAGTTTCTTAGCGTTAGAACGACATCTGCATCAGAGGTACTGACAACCATAAAAACTATCACACTTACCAACATATCAAAAATACTATCAACTTTATGAAACTGCATAATATGATAGACACACCTTCGACACGCTGTAGACTTTTATTCAACAACTTGAATTTTAAGAGGAAAATGAAGACAAAAAATCATAAAAAAAAATATGACGCAGATAAAACAGACAATATGAAACTTGTTTAAAATATAATAATTCATTATTTTTTCTTAGATTCCAATGCCTATAAATGGAATAGTTTATCCTCGTGAAAAGGAAGATGAAATTCTAATCAAACCCGCAGATCCAAGTTTCCAGGTTCAAGAAGTTATCCTTGCAAATGTAATTCCAAATGTGACATTGAATGAATCCGGAACTTTTGTGCCTTCTGGTAAAAACGTAGCTTTTGGAACACATCAAAATGAATGTGATGATGATTATGTGCATCTGTCAATGAGAAACCGAGAAGGCAAAGGCTATAAGTATGTTGAACCGTCTGTATATATCGATCATGTTGACTTAAATCCCAAGTGGATACAAGAATGCAAAGAATTCACTTTCAAACATATTGGTAATACATTAGATGTTGGTGCATTAGGTAAGGTATTCAAAGACTTATTAAAGGAGTTAAAGAAGAGGGCAATAGAATGGGTTGAAAGCCAAGTTTTTGACGTGCTTGAAGATATGTTTCCAAATAGTACTTTCGTAAAGAAATTAGAGGGTATTGTGAAAACTTTTACACAGGTTATAGAGGCAGTCAGTGACTTAAAAAATGCAATCACAAACTCGATGGAAGGGGGATTTTCAGACTTTTCAACTACCATGCACACTTTGTCGGAAATTACGCATGATATCGGTGAAGTTTCGAACAGCATGGGCGACTTGTTGACTTCTGTTGGATTAAGCAATAAAACAGCACATGTTTTTGATTTAATCGGAAGTGTATCTGAAGGTGTGTCTGGTGGATTTGAAATAGCTGATAATGTTTATCACCAGGTTCAGGATTTGACTAACTCTCACTCCGTTGCAGAAGGGGCCAGCGCATTTGCAGGTCTTTCTAAGAGTGTTGGTGACGCAGCTAAAGATATTTCTGGGGTTCTAAAGGACTTTAATGTGAATCCAGGAGTCCTGAATGTCCTCGATAAAATAGATAAAACAGCAAATGACGTATCTGGTATAGCTAATACAGTATCAGAAGTGAGTGATACGATAACAGGTCTGTCCACTAAGTCCGGGAGTGGGTTTTCTAAAGGAATGCAAGGTTTTTCATCAATAGTGAGTGGTGTAGGTGACTCAGTTGGGCATATCTCTTCAATTATGTCAACATTTGGTGCGCCGCAGAAAGCTATTGACATTATGGGCAAGATTCAAACAGGAAGTAACACCCTTGTTTCAATGGCAAATACGGCAGATCAAATAGGAAACAATATACAGCATTTCGACAAAAATAGTTTTGGCAGTGCAATGAAAGGAATAGTGTCAATTACAAGTGGAATTGGTAGCATAATAGAACAGACCGGTGGTCTTTTGGCAACAATGGGTGTTTCCGACGATGCTGTTAAAATATTTTCTCAGATAAAAAAAGGAGGAGATGGTCTGGGAGGCATAATGAACCACCTGGGTTCATCTGTTGACCAAATAAAGACAGACTTTAGTGGATCTGATACGTTTGGTGGATTGCAGCATATTAGTTCTGCGTTTGGACAATTTTCAGGTGATGTTGGTGCACTTTTGGGATCAGTTGGTGTCGATGAAGATGTTACTGGTGTGTTTTCTGAAATTCAACAAGGAAGTTATAATGCTTCGCATTACATAGGAAAAGTTGGTGATGTTGTGGATAAAATTAAAACTGGAATGATCGGTAGTTTTGTATTAAATGGTGCACTTTCAGGCACATCTAAAATAATCAGGAATACTCGACAAACTACAAATGTTGATTTAGTGCAATTTCATAGAAGGAAACGAGACTTGAGACAATTGAAAACTCATCTGGAAGCAGTGTCATTGGGACTAGAGTTAATTAACACATTGCACAGAGAAAAACGTTCCTCCAAGCATCATCGAAAACCAAATCCTGCTGTATCAAAACTCAGCAACATTGACAAAACTGCAAAGTCAGTAATAAAATCAGTTGCAATGGTAGGGATACAAAGAAGTTTAAGGTGAGGGAAATGAAATATTTCATTTTTAATTCTTTTCTTTTTTATCATTTAATAAGAGGCCAGTTCATTTTAGTGATATAAATAAAGCAATCACACATGGTGAAAACTAGTTGGCTGCAAGGAAAAATGTACAACTATCATGTTGGATGATGTGATTAATTATTAGCCAAGCAGTGAGAAAATATAAAAATAAATTGTATTTGCTAACTAAAAGTTGGATTGTAGGTTTAAATCGATATCAAATGCTAAATACATAGTTCAATGTGACCTATTTTCACCTCAGATGCCATCTAGCTTCCCCAAATAACCTGTATGTAAAGAGGTCATTGTAGGTTGCATTTTACCTAGACACAAACATTTTAAAGTCAGTTAATCAAGTGAACAATTAAAGTCGGAGTGAATTAGGGAAAAAAAACATTAAATTTTACAACTACAATTCAAATTTGGAAGTTAGCACTTATAGTTGCTGATCAACGGATCTAAACACAAAACTGAACGCCATTTCTCAAAATCCACTATAGTCTTAAATTTTTTCCATGAAACTGACAAAGTTGCAGACAAGCGAAACCCCCGTTGATATGTAAATGTACATATCACGTTAAGGTGATATACAAAATTTGAAATACAAGCGACCATCGGTATGGATGAAAGAGGTTTTTTCAAAACCTATTAAAGTGTACCTAACATTTAACTTTTTGTTAAAGAACAATGACAAAATTAAGAGTATCGTTCTAATACTTTAGGATAGCGTTAATACAATACAACTCAATTTAAAATTTGAAAGTTCTAACACGTATAGTGTCTGAGAAACGGACCCAAACAAAAGACTTAACGTCATTTCTCAAAACCCACTAAAATTCTACAATTTCATCCCACAATATGACAAAGTTAAAGACACGAGTAAATAAACCCGTCCGAAATGTTAAATACCTATCACTGTTAAATTTGAGAGGACTCGAATAAATAATTATTTTTGTACATTATAACCTTCGTGAATATGTTGTCACCGTTTCCCCTTTGGCTCTGTAGCTTTGATTTGCTGAAGTTTCGTCTATTCAAAATTAATTCTTCTCTTGCGTCCATTAAAGACGGCAGCTTCGAGCAAGATCTTGGGTTCGGGACGGGTTGTCTCCCACAGAGTTTTGGCTCCTTCCTCTTATAAATATCATATTTATCGGAGGCATGATTCAGATTGCATTTTTGTATTAAAGAGATATTCATCTTTCCTAAAATTAACACTATTTCAAGCGTGCTCATCGTATGACTTCAGTATTTGAGTGAAACACGTTAATACTAAATACAAAAAACCAAGACGATATTCAAAAGCATGATTTCATAGATATGGTCAAACAAAGGAAAACGTGGGACGCGAAAAGAAAAACAAATATGAAATAAAAACAATGTGAATTTCTATCAAACGACTAGAAGCGAAACCAGGTGTCAATGAGGAGTGAGCGTATCTTACTACATGTGTCACGCGCCGTGATGTTTACGTTTACCATTTTGTGTTCTATTAATACGTTTCTGTTTACTTGTCTGTCTTTTCTTGCAACGCATTTGTTATTTATTCTATATGTACATGTAGCCAATTTTGAAATTCAAATGTCGATTCAAACGTTTATCTATAAAAATGATCTATCTGGTTAAATAAACCGCACTCTATCAGGTTAAATTTAGACTAATGCATTTAAATATTATTAACATATAAGATGTTAAGGTTTAATAAGCTGGAACAATTGTTATCCAATACGAAAATATATGCAGAATCATCGGAAATTACAATGCATTGGTTATTTCTTCTACATGCACATGTAGCCAATTTTGAAATTCAAATGTCGATTCAATCCTATATTCATATCTATAAAAATGATCTATTTGGTTAAATAACCGGACTCTATCAGGTTAAATTTGGACTAATGCACTTAAATTTAATTAATATATTAAAAGATGGCTAAAAATGCTAAGATTAATAAACCTGAAACAACTGTTATCATTGTTTAATGTCTTGACTGTACAACCAAATATTGAAATATAACGTTATTAAATATTTAATTGAAACACTGTAGCAAAATTTATGGGAAAGTGAACATGTTCACAACAATTTAACTCTTATCTGCTAACTTTGACTATAGCATATACCAAGCAAACATTTTTGTTTGTATTCTTTAATAGCAATAAACGAAAATAGGTTGGATTAAAACAAGACATATTATATGCAATATATAAGACAAGATGCAAATCAGTTCAACATAACACTAGTTCAATGTTAATAGTTAATGGTGACTTATATCAAACGCATTTAACCAATTTTACAGGTAACATCCACAAATTTTTGGAAGAACACTATAGAAGAGTTGGAAACGATTTTTCAATAATCTGTGGACTGTAACATTTGCTATATGAACATAATTATAATACTTCAAATGTTTTAATCAAGACAGTGCTACCAGACATAACCAGACATAATATTATAATTCATACAATCAATATAAGTTTCTCAAGCTACATCAATATCTACGGAACTCCTTAATCAATTGATAATAATCGTTAAAGACCAGCCTGCACATTCAAGTGATCTTATGTCTTTCTCTCTTTCCTTCTATATCTATTAACCCCAATAAAACAAAAAACAAAAAATATGTCCAAGGGATCTGAACAATAAAGTAAGACTGTTTCCCAAAATCTTGCCTTGAAATATTATATGAATATCACAAAAATTAGATTATTAAATGAAAGACAAAAATGACAGTAGATATTAGATATATTACCAAGACAAAGATTGCATTATGTCTTGTCATGATAGATCTACATTAAAACCAGATAAAATAATTAGTTTTTTCAGAATGTTATTCTTAAGCTTTTTGTCACTGTTATAAGATATAATTAAAAATATTTCATAGCACAAAATAATTCTAAAAAAAATTAAACACATCATTATCAATATCTGTATTTTTTCGTTTTCCCTTGGCTTGTCGCATCGACATACATACAAGACTGCAAGAGTAATTGCCCTTGATTGACAATTTTTATATCGAAACACAAGATAGTTTTTTTTACAAAATTTAATCACATGGAAGAGTACGTACTTCTCCCAGATAATCATAAACACTGACTTGTTGGCTTTTGGTTGTGTATGGTCGCAAATTTTCTTCTAGTGTGAACACGCGTTTTATATGTTACATTATTTGTAAGATTTCAGTAAGTTTCTACTAACATTAAAGTAAGTGTCTACTAACATATAAAATATATTCTGTTTTATCACAATAGAAGTGCAACAACTTATAAGAATTGTGCAAACTTCAGTTAAATGCTTTATTATATACAATATGATATACATGTATGTCATAATAATTGAAATACAATTTTACAATATAAAACATGTTATGATTATTGAAATAAAAATATACAAAGGTGTTAGTTCAAAATATGCATTTCCTATCATGTAATTGACCTGTATATTAACTATTTCTATCATAACACAAGGTTTTTTTTTAAGAATGTACAAATATTAATAGTAAACTCTCAGGATAATGAAAGGATGTTATAGTTATCAAAATGAAACCATAGAAACTATTATATAATGTGAAATGACTTAGTAAGTTTTTAATATGATTATCACATGAGTAAGATATAATCATGGTATATATACACATGGTTTTTTTCTTAAATAGGTATGTAAAACAGGTAATACGATAGTATAAAATATATGTTACAATAACCTTTATACTTTTGAAAATATGAGGATACACATTATGTATATAACAAGTATAAAGTTTTAATATGCCGTTGATGTAAACTACATTATAATAGTTCTTGCACCTATCCAAATGCAATCATTTAACGGTAAACATGATGATCTTTTCCTACTTTGATTTGAATCTAAACAGTGTCATTCATAACCATATGTTGTTATATTACTCTGTTCTTTGATAACAAAAATATAATTTTTCTTTTAATATTTATTTTTTTTAATATGACAACAACAATCGTTTCTCTGTTTTTTTCCTTCATAATTAATATTTTAATTCTATTCCGTTTATGTACTTACATACCTGTGTGAAAGGAAGAATGACGTCAAAGAACTCACAGTTAACATAGTAAGTTTGACGTCAATAACTTATTCCTGCTAGATGCTTTGCCTGTTTTAACAATTCTATTCGATGCTATCTACGCAATACAATGTAATGCAAAAAAAATTAAGAGTTATTTAAATTAACTGATTTGGAAAGATTTGTTTCTTTCTTCGGTTTCTTCTTTTTGCGACTGTTACCGCTGAATTTCGATTGCAAGTTTATTCCAGAAAATAATATCACCTTGTTCATCGTTGGGATATTCAATGTATGTTTGTTCTTCGACCAAGTCAAGCATACGCAGAGGTAGATCCCGCGGTTTAACATGTTCATAAAATACTAGCAGTAGCACGGGTCTACCTTCCCGTGAATAGATACTTTCCATTCTGCCCATATTGAACTCATACATACACCAGTAAGACTTAAGATACTTCTGAGATAATATAACGACAGTTTTTCTACTCTGTCGAATAGCGCATGTTATGTTCTCCGCAATATCACGTCCCGCCAGAAAATTTCTCTCGTGTAGACACAAACGTAAATTTTTGGTTCCTTCTAAGTTATCAAGCAAATCATGCCGTACGAATCTGCTGTCACCGTCACAATACGATATGAACGCATCATATATATAGTCATCCCTATCCATCTCACTCTCAGGTACGGGTACATAGCCACGATACTTAGTTTTAGCCATATAATACATATATCTGAGTTTCCACCTATACCTGTAGATAAGGCCAGATACGGTCACCATAGAGGCAAACACGATTATGAAGACTGCTCCTATAATCAAACCTATATAGCTTTTACATGACTTTTCTAATTGGATAAGTTGCTCGTGAAAATTGAAAAAAGATGCGTGCGTGTAGTTTGAGTAGCGACATATATATTTATGGAAGTCTTTAAACAGATGTGTTTTATCGTCTATCCATTTCAAGAAAGTCAGAGTTTCGCATGAACATTGTAAAATATTTTTTGACAGATTGATTGTTAGATTTCTGTTCTTTATGCTATCTAATTGCTTCATTTCAGCTTCATTCAGTGTGCTCAATTCATTATTTGATAGATCTAGGTACGCCAAGTTCACCATATGTGAAACCTCCAAATCAAATGTATTAAGTTTATTATCGCTTAAATTCAGAACCTCCAAAGCACGCTGCTCTCCTAATAGCCGTTTCGGGAGAGTCTCTATCCGGTTTGATGACAAATCCAATATTTTCAATTGCTTTAGATTCCTAAAAACATTACCTTTAACATCTTTGTAAAGCATAAACCCCAACAGATTATTTTGCACCAATAAGGTTTCAATATTTTCTGCATCATTGAAAAAACTGTCAGATATATGATTGCAATAGTTATTAGACAAATCTAAATATACCAAAGACTGAATATTTCGTACTGGTCCATACCAAGCATACAAAGTGTTTTCTCTGAAGTCAATATAGCTTACGTTATTTTTTGCGACAGGAACTTCAGGAATTAAATTATTTAAATAGTTATTTCTGAAATGAATTTCTTTGAGTACTGGTGGTAAATGTATCAAAATATTTTTCAAATACCCTGTACTGTATACAGGCTTCTCTTTTTCTTGAAAAACGCCGTCACTCTTGTATATGTTAGCTATATTGGACCCTCTCCAGTCTTTACAGTCAAGGTGAGCCTCTTTGAAAGGATTATGTGATGCAAACTGATCGGAAACATCAATAACCTCTAAACCTGTTAAATGTGCAAGTTGGAACAAATAAGTTCCAAATGTAAACCTATTATCTGTTAAGGACACGAACCTCAACGTCTTTGGCATCAACGGAAGAACATCCCATTCCAGTGCTGCTAGTCTGTTACGATCTGCGTAAAGGTGAGTTAGATTCGTGTTGTTCAAAAACTGTATATCCTTTTTGTAAAGTTGTGTAGTTTCTGGTCCAAAAATACAATGTAGTTTACTTATATCCAACACTTTAATGTTAGTGAACTGAAGATCATTGGTGACATTGGCAAGAACGTCAAAAGTCAAATATTGGTTGTTTGATATGTTGAGAGAGGAGAGGCTTGATAAAGAGTTGAATGTACCTAGATCAATATGTCTCACATTACAGAGGGATATGTTAAGATGCCTAATTTGAAAAACATTATCGAAAAACCCCGCGTGTATATATTCTAGATTACATGTGTCACCTTCTCCAGCCATGTCAAGAGTTTGTAAGCTTTGGAGCTTCCTAAAATCTTTTCCGAAGCCTTCTTGAAAAATGCCATCTATAAGAAGAAAATTAAGACTTTCAATTTCTGCAATGCATCTCGGATACTCCCCAAAGGTCGTGTTCATTTTAAAATTGTTGTGTTTCAGATTAAGATATTTTAATCTTGTTAGACCTTTAAATAGATCGATTTTGTACATTTTGAAAGTATACGTAAGATGATTATGACTCAAATCTAAGGATTCCAACTGGCCCATACTATTGAAAGGATCATTCTCAAGAGAATTTAAGGCATTGGCGGATATATTCAGATGCATCACCACCTCAGGTATTTCACCTTTATTTCGAAACTTTGAAATCATATTATTCTGTAGATGAATAATTGTAACATTTGGGTGAAACTTTGGCACCGAAGTAAGATTTAAATATGAACAATCTGCCTCTAAGCCACCATTTTTTACTTCAAAGCAACGACATTCACAGTTTTCTGTACAATTGAAATGACATGGCTCACGATCTAAAATTGTAGAATATGTTAAGGGTTCTAGTCTTTCTTCATCTATTCGTGTAAAATATCCACAAGAAATGGCAGTTACCAACAGGAAAACTTCTGAAAACATTATAAGTATACATGTTATACATTAACGAAAACAATTACAATCAATTGAGAAATTATTTTTAAAATCATCAATGATATTTCTGGAGAAAAATATTATAAAAAAAAACATTTTATCATAATTTAAAAGATTAAATATATGAAAATAAGTAATTTCATATCTGAAGCGATCAAAAAGGCAAGCATTCAACATTGTACAAGACATGCAAAAATAGAAATAAAACTATTTTTATCAATACTCAAAAAGGAAATGTGTTAAAATAAAAACTTGATAACAATGACAACAAAGACTTTATCAAAAACACTTGGGAAACATTCAAAAAAGGGAACTGAAAGAGGCCACCGATATATATAAAATTTATGAATGGAAAGATCCATTGCTCCGTGTAGGAGAACCTCGTCCCGCATATCATATGTAGCTACGAATCGACCCCGCCATCAATGGACGCTAAAGCGGAAAGGATTTCATATTTTAAATAGACATGATCTCGATAAATCAATGACACGAAGCAAAAATGTTGAAGGTTTGTAAACATCTCGATGATAATGTAAGACAAAAATCACAACTCGAGAAATGATATTTACCAAAAGTGAAACAGTGATATTAACAAGCTGTTGAATGCAAAATGCTTATAATCAGAGTAGAAACTATTTTAGTATATCTAGTAGGTCGGATGCCTTAGCTGAATATTTACTCTTTGACCAACCTCTGACCCAGTGAAGCACAGTGCTCTTTCTCTGGGTTCATATAGACTTTTAAGTCCAAGTATTTCAGTTCGAATGATAAGTACAGTAAATGTGGTTTCAAACTTCGGATTTCTATATTCAAAATAGTATCAATGTGTCCTTTTTAAACAGTCAATGGTATCTAGGCGTCTGTAGACAATTTAAGTTAAATATGACGACAGTTTCAGTAAGCATGTCGCAAGTTTTTCTCTTAAGTTACGACTAAAGTTGCTATTGCTTACACTTACGATTAACTAATTATCGTAATTTACGATTTTCGAACTAGTTTGAAAGGAAATACAACAAATCTACTTTCGGTTTGTATTTCTTACTGTAAACAACAAAGGAGATTGGCTGTTAGGGGAATTATTAAATATCCAGCTTTAACCAACTACAATTATTTAAATAGTTGTAGAAAAATAAAGAAAGTATAAACTTTTCCTTTGGCATTGTCATGGTGCAGTTGACACAATTTTCCCTATATAAGATAACGCAAAGTCTTTAAAGATTTGTTGGGGGTATATCTAAATCTTAGACGCAATAGACTATTCTATGTAAAAGAACGTTATAGCGGTAATATTCTTAAAGTTTACTACTTTTTGTAAACTTGAAAAACACAAATAATTAATAATTCTTTTCTCGTGAGTAAGTGTACTCCTGCTTTGCAAACCGTCAAAGGATAAAAAATATGGTAGTAAAAAGTTATTGTTTCGATTTATCGCATTTTATAATGGAAGACTCAAGACAAGACATGCCCTTATTCCGATAACCCTGTCGTGAACTTAATGACAAGCTTTACTGAGCATGCGCACACTCAGTTGATAAAGAAAAGGTCTAACAACAACAAAAACGAATCGCGGTCGAAAGCTAACACTATCAGTTAAAGCCCGCGAAAAAATGTTTTATGTTCGGTTGAACGAAGTGAAAGGTTATACATGTCGAATATCATTTGTAAACACGTACATATGTATATAGCATAGCGATTGTTGACGACTTTGGGTGGAATGTGTTTGTGAAAAGTGCTCACCACGAGCTTGGCACACAGGTGAATAATTAGAGGAACGGTAGTTTTAGGCGACCAGCTTAATTGTTGGATTTTACAAAGACTTCGGTGAACTCCTGAGGTCAAGGTGACGAATTTTAATTAGGGCAGCACCAACAGGAAAATACCCGATTTCGATTTATTGTTTACTCGATTACAACACATTTATATCCATGCAACTGTAATTTCTATTCTAAACTAGGAATTTACTTGACGTTTGTAGCTGATTTTGGTTAATTGAAATGTATCTTTTTGGAGAATATTACAGCTTTAAGTATCGTTAATCATATTAATAATATTACAGTCATAGTGTTCCATAAACTACAATAAGTCAATGGTTTTCACACGTTGCCCAACTGTACTAGAGGTGCGGTCCACTGAAGCGTGATGGTTGTGTATCACATAGTTTTCAGAATTGTTAACATAATATTATTTTGTCTCATCGCGACGAAGGAGCGAAAGCGATACTAAGGTGTTGCTTTTCCAACGTCGGCGTCAACATTTAGATTTAGCTCCAACGTTAAGTTTTCGTTTTTAGACTATTTCTCAAAACGTACAAATCCTAGGACATCCATACGTGGATCACAATTACATCTACTTTGATTATTGTAGATGCTGAAATGACCTTTACATCGTGTTACATTGACATTTTTGCATTTATACAATTGTTAATTCTCATGTTACTATTTTAGTAGTTAAGTATTAAGCAAAACTACTTTTATTAGTAAACGGTTTTACTTTCTACGTGAATATAGTTGAAATGTCACGGGAGTGGAACTGTAACACTCAGTTTAGGGTTATCAACTTTTAGGTGTCAGACATATTGTTATACATGTGAAACGTTTTAACTGCGAATAAAATATAGATCTGTAACACACAGTGTTATATAAAGTGAATAGTTGTTGCTTTATATTGGGTGTAAATATCATTGATATACATAGTCTGTCTGTCTGTCTTTTAAAGATATTTAATTCTATATAAATTATATGCACTGGTTGTTCGAAACACTTGTCCAGAGGAATACGTTTTAAAAATTCCTTTTTTGACTACGCGCACATTTTAAATTTTGGCAAGACAATTTTGTATTATTATTGGGGTATGGTTTTTGTAGATAATAACCATCGTTAATGTTTTGTCCCCGTTACTCTTTGGCTCTATAGCTTTGATTTTCCGTAGTCTTTTCTATTCAAAATTCGTTTTCTCTATAGCGTTCATTAATGACTGCTGCCTCGAAGCAAGATCTGGGGTTCGAGACGGGGGTGTCGCACACAGAGTATTAGCTCTTTCCTCTTACAAATATCATGTTTATCGGAGGCATGTTTTTGATTTCATTTTTGTATTGTACATTATAAAAGTAGAAACAAATATAGATAAAAGAAATGTATATTCATGTAATTGTAATATATCTGTCTGCTTATTGAGAGATTGAATATTCATCTTGACATTGATAACGGATTAGTGTGACTATACTAGTGTATATTACAGCTTTCTGCTGGAGATACACATGTATAAATTTCGGTCAGCATGCAACGATAATCACTATACAGAGTGAAACTGATGAACCGTAACCACTGGTGTAAAATGTTTCAACAACGACGTCAGACGTAATGGAGTTCTTCAACCAGGACTCTATGTGAGCCCATTATAATATCGAAAGTACTCTGTGTGATGCTTTTCTGTGTATATTTTCTAAAGCACTCTGTGTGAGGCTTTTCTGTGTATCTTTTCTAAAGCACTCTGTGTGATGCTTTTCTGTGTATATTTTCTAAAGTACTCTGTGTGAGGCTTTTCTGTGTATATTTTCTAAAGCACTCTATGTGTGGTGTTTCTGTGTATATTTTCTAAAGCACTCTGTGTGAGGCTTTTCTGTGTATATTTTCTAAATCACTCTGTGTGAGGTTTTTCTGTGTATAGTTTCTAAAGCACTCTGTGTGAGGCTTTTCTGTGTATAGTTTCTAAAGCACTCTGTGTGAGGCTTTTCTGTGTATAGTTTCAAAGCACTCTGTGTGAGGCTTTTCTGTGTATAGTTTCTAAAGCACTCTGTGTGAGGCTTTTCTGTGTATAGTTCCAAAGCACTCTGTTTGAGGCTATTCTGTGTATAGTATCTAAAGTACTGTGAGAAGTATTCTGTGTGAACCTCAAAGTAAACTTAGGTGTGGTCCTCTCTGTGAGGCCAATTGATGGATGTTGAAAGAACATTTCAATAGAAACGTCGTCGTAAACACAATGACAGAAACAAATACGCTGTACTCTGCACTGGATTATGATTTTGTATAGACATTTGTATATTCATTAGTGTTTTATATGTATAAATGTGATAAGAAGTAATATGTTGATTGTATTACAGTGCATGTTTGTAGATATTATTGTTTTATTTCATTATTATGCTAGTGGGGACACCTATGTAGCTGAGTTGTAAAATAAATGTATATATTGTCTAACATTGAAAAACATACACATAATTATATTCAAATAATGATAAAGCTTGTGAACGTAAGATAAGTTTATCCTGATGAAAAACATTAATATATTGCAATGTACGTCTCTATAACTACTATCGCCTTTGTGTGTATATTTGTAGTTTGAAAGATATTTGAAATAGAATAATAAACTTGGCATCACTACTAGCGAGTTCAAAAAGTCACCGACAAAGCGATGTTACAACTACCTGCCAAAGCTAAATTTCCACATTAAATCGTAAATATTGGAAGAAATAGTGACAGGAATTGACAAACAAATATATTAACAGGTGTAAACCTAAAGAAAAACACGATAGCCACTTACTTACGTATTGTCTACATCGTCAATATTCTCTATGTATGATCAAATGTGTGAATTGAAAAAATAAACATCAGTACCCTCAAGAAGGTAGTTCATTCTTCAAACGAAAGAGCCATTAAAAAGACAAATGTGCACGACGCAGGCCTCAAAAAGATAATTGAATACGTTGACATAACAAGAACGACAGACAAAATATAATAAAATCATTACTCACCAATGAAATAAACCCAAATATCCATCTCGTACGTAGACTTATGTCAATTGAATCATACTAATGCACATCAGTTTTGGCGGTAAGCAACGTATATGTGACCGCGCCTGGAAAGAAAATTAACAGTATTTTTTCAAATAGATTATGGTTTTATCATTGTTGTGAGAAAAACATTTATCTTTAATTTTAATTAGTTTCTGAAAAATGCAATATATTATTTATCTATTGTGATGTTATATCTTAACATATCTTTTCATATCATTATCTGAATGTTGTTCAGTATCTCTGATAACTATGTACATGACATCAAAAATGACATTTTCATTATCATATAATTTTAATTTTACAAAACGATCAGTGTATTTAGAGCACTGAAATATGCTCTTTATTTTTATCTTTCTCTTGCTTTTACTGTTGATTTTCTAATCAAGATTTCGTTCGCATTCTGTTGAAATATGATAGACTGATGTCACATAAAAGCATAACATCTGACATCAATTTATTCGAGGCTACCACCACTGAACGACTTGCAACGTGCATTTAAATAAATATATGGCGTGGATAAACGAGTTTACGGGATCTCAACCCGCCTTTATAACTCGTGGAGGTTGGGGAGGGGGTTCAAACCCTTACCATTTTTTTCAATAATGAAAAGTTAAATAATGTATTCCTTAACACTGACATTATAGATGTAAATAACTTGAGTGACCAATTGTACGAGCCTTTTCAGACGATAAAATTACACATGGCCGATAGTCTGCCTTTTGGAGAGAGAGAGAGAGAGAGAGAGAGAGAGAGAGAGAGAGAGAGAGAGAGA
>JAUMGZ010168925.1:0-15239 GCA_032359645.1 Pododesmus macrochisma
ATGAGTTTGACACATTATCTCTGTAGTAGTATGAGTTTGACACATTCTCTCTGTAGCAGTATAAGTTTGACACACTCTCTCTGTAGTAGTAAGAGTTTGACATGCAGTGTATCATATCATGCAATGTTAGACAGCACATTCAAGTGAATGGCTAGACTTATAAGGTTTTAATCATTAATTTGAGTGTCCACAGGTGTCATTTTTTCAGAAATTTTGGAGTTTAATGTTAATAAAGTTTGAATAGATTTATTTATTGGACAATAAAGAGCAATTGTCTGGATGATTTGGCTTCTTTACGAGTTATGTAGAATAAGAACAAGCTTTACTGGAGTGATTGGCACTAAAGGAGATTATTTCACTCTATAACATACAGTTAAGCAGAGCTATAAATAATACACAGCTTCTTTTTAGTTCAATTTTTGTATGAATTTTTCAAGTTATGTTGACTTTATCTCAACTAAAACTTATTTTATTTTTCTATTTTCACGTTGCCATAAGGTTTGTCTACTAAATTTACAGATAAGGATATAAAGATGGTAACTGTTCCATTAATATAATATCTATACTAGTGTACATATGCCACTATTGTATGTACAGCAAGTATCAACAACTCCATGTATTTAAATGAGCTCGACCTATCTAAAATTATTTCTATGCTATTTAGATTTATGGTTGACTTCTACTTATTGTTGTGGTTAAAACATAAATTATTTAGGTTTAATTTTGGACAAATTCCAACAACACAAGACACTGTTTCAAGAATTATACACAACAAAGAATAACAAAATATTACATCATTTCTAATAAAAACTAGAAACGAAACCAAGGTGTTGATCTGCAATGAATGAAAATTGTCAACTTCAGAACAGTCTACTTGTATAACTCACAGATGTCTAAAATTAAACAAAATGTTTTATGGGATTGAGCAGATAAAAGAATGCAAACATCTGACTATTATATTATACAATTGATCAGATCTTGCATTAGACTGTTATAGTGTATGTGTTCATTAGATCCTTTTAAATGTTCATTCTATATTTAAATGACCTTGTGTGAGGTGACTGATATAGATAAGACATATATAACAATTACAAGTTAACAAACAGTGGGCTATAATGAATACATCACAATGTTTACAAACACAGGTAAATCTCAGGTGAGAATGTAAACAAGAGACAACTAATGGTGTATATAAAGTCATGATTGATGTTTACTTCTATAGGTATTTGTTTGGTTAGAGGTCAAGTAAGTCGTTCCATATTAATGTCAGCCTGACTGGTCACTGTTAAATGACTATTCAACCAGTAACTGGCTGGAATGACCAGGACCTTGTGTTTAGTTCCGGATATATTTGATCTTTAAGAAAAGCAGGTGTGCTGGATTAAAGACTTTGGATTATGAGGGAGAGGTTAGTATAGTCTTTATAAGGATATCTATATTTAGAGTTACCAGTTTGGATTAGAAAGAGATTTGGACCATAATTATGTGGTTGTTTGGTTGAGCTACTTATTGATCTTGGTAGAAATGTTCTAGTAGTTTTAAACAAAATTAACGAGAATACTAGGATTCACTTGCAACATTTGATTGTAGGTTAATTGACTAAAGAAACTCGTCAACATGAATTACTCAATTTTTATTGCTTAAGCCATTCCAGGATGCTGTACTGATAACACCTTGATTTCCATAATTATAGAACAAATTCTTACACTTAAGGTGAGTTAATTATAGTTTTCTCTGATGAGCATTGTGTTACGTTCATGAGCTTGAGAGCTCGAAGTAATAAAATGAAATGAGCAGAATTTTACAACTCATCCCATTGGAGTGCTTTGTTATTGTTTATTCCTATATTGATGAAGAAGTTTGCTACGTGATCATCAAAGTTGATTCACCCATGGGTCAGTGTCTCTCTGTGCAGCTGTTCTGCTTTGTAGCACGTAGTGTTTCATTGTTAGTAAACATGTTGGTAATCTTTGCCACGATTAGCATGTTATCCAGGATAACATAGACACAGAAACTGACAGATCACACCAGAAACAGCTGACTAAGATCTTAAGAGTTATTCCCCTTCACACGTCTCTTCACAGTTAAAAGTCTTGCTCTATAAGATTAAAACTTGAAATTACAATTTCTTTAAAACATCTAAGTATCTATAATTATATTTATAAAAAAAAGTGAGTTCTTGAAAAAACTTTCATAAGAAATGCTCAATTCTAGATTTATAAAGTTCAAAAGCAATAACAAGAAACTTCAAGCATTTCAACATCTAGCATAACTAATTCTGATTGATACACTTCACTGAATTGCAGTTTATGTTGAACCATCACACCATATACTTCTGAATACATTTTACTGACTCTCAAATAACCAGATATTGTTCTGTCCTCTAACACTGAGCTCATTTTACTTGATTCTGTGAGCTAACTTTAACACAGAGATGTATGAGTTAAGACCTTGTTATTATATACATTATGGTTAAATAAATTAATATTTAACAAAATTAAGGGTTGAACATGAACTCATTCTGAACATTTACATACACCTATCCAGTTACAGGAATGATCTTAGATTTAGCTATGTTTCTATAAGTTTATTACAGGAATGATCTTAGATTGAGGGATGTTTCTATAAGTTTATTACAGGAATGATCTTAGATTTAGGGATGTTTCTATAAGTTTATTGAACATGTATTTGACACTTAATAGGTGTCTTGTACTTTATAATACTGTTTGATGTTTCGAGGTGAACTGTGCTTCCTAGTCTTGTCTGGTAGGGGTTCCACATGCTGCCTAACTAAAGGGGGATTAGCAGAGTTTTATAGACATTTTATAGCTACATCAATCTGTTTTATAGCTATCCCATGATACTCTATATGTTTTCTCAGTATCTTTTCCACCAGCCTGTGATTGGTATGTTTTCTCAGTATTTGTTCCACCAGCTTGTGATTGGCTGCTGAAGGGCTGTTTACATCATGCACCAAGCAAAGTTCAAGGTTTTTAGCTGTCACCTTCACTGTTTGTTTTGATCCATGTGACACTGGTTCTGTCAGTGATGCGTTTAATGTCTCATTTCCATTACAGATTTCACTCATTAAAACAACTCTGACCTCTAGCTTATAGCTACATGTATAGTTTTGTATGTTTCATGGTGACCTTCCACTTTATTTTTCTGCTACTGTTATTGTTTTCATAATGATAAGTGGGCTCTTCTTAGGATTGACATGTCGATGTCTCTGCTGCCCTCTCCTTGCTGCTTGGTACTAGCTGATTCTTCTCTCTTTGGGGGGGTCTCTGTCGGTTGGTCGGTCCGCCCGCCCGCCCAGCCCGCCTGCCTGCCTTGTCTGATCTAAGTGTCTTTCAGTCTATTTTGTCTATCTGGTTGCCAGTCTGATCATCTGGGTGTCTTTATTATTTTTGCTGTTACTTTTTCTCTCTATCCTAAACATTACATACCAATGTATACACACATTTGGCTCCTGTAAGTATATTTGTCTATGAGTGTAGTTCAATCTATACATATGTGAAACCTCACTTGCATCTTTACTACTTTGATTCTCCATACTTTTTTTTCATTTTATGTGTTATAACATTCAACTTGTTCTCCTTCTTAACCTTGTTCTTTCAATAAGGTTTTAGCAATATTAAATAGGCAATACCTCCCATTGGCAGTAATAACATCATCGGCCCTACAAGATGTTCCCATTAGTCTGTGGAGTAAGATTGTAGATTCTTGTACAAGAATTGACCTTGAATCACATGTTAATGAAACACAGATGAAAGATCTTCTGAAACAAATTACAGCCACCAGAATTTATCTGAACAAAAAACAATGCAAAATCATGTGCCCCAACCATGCATGCACATGTTGTTGTAAAGTATCTAATAAAACTATTTTCAATGTTGGTTTTTTTTTTTTTTTTTTTTTTTTTTGTAGTAAAGAAATTCTCCATGTATTGTGTATTGAATGTTTTGATTTTGTTTTGTGTCAGTATTTTTGTTCAAGTTTGAAACTATAATTTCTTATTTTTAAAGCTAACAGAAATGTGTTGAATAGAAACAATATTGAGGACTTAATATTGTTCAGAACTGCAAAAGTGATACAAATTTTATTGTCTGAAATTAAGTTGACTTTCTTTATGTGTTGAAAAACGTGGTCACTACCGGTACCTATTTATTTTGGAAAAGTTGGGAAGGAGTCGTCTAAGTACAGTAGATTCTATGCCTTAATAAATTTTTATCCTCCCTTGGTTTCTCAGTAGCATCTGTTTCTCCAGGGTAAGATTTGAACAAATATGGTACACAAAACGCTGGAGCTGTAGGCATTATATAACCTACATACTGACCTGCATATGAAACTGATTTAATAAATGATCAACTTTTAATGAGCTGAGGCACCAAGTGTATTGAAAAAAGAATCTGTTGTATGTTATTCTGATGTTAGATGAGTCATTTCAGACAAAACATTCAGATTCAGGTTTATATCAATTGCTGATTTTAGAAAAAGAACAAATTCAAGTACTGTTTGGATGGTTCATGTCATATAAAGTATCCAGGTGGTAACATGTTACTTGTTACTTAATGTTGGATTATGTTGATGTTTATCTTTGTTAATAACAACATCGCATATTGTTTATCCTCACATATTGTTTATCGAAGCATATTGTTTATCGTCGCATATTGTTTATCGATATGACGTTATATCATATTTACATTACGCGACTTACATGACCAGTACTAGTCGACCCTATATCCGTTATCAATTTTCCTAAGGTTAGGTTTGAAAACTTTTCAGTGTTGTTCATAAGGTCAAACTTGGGAAGAACACAAAGTCAATATTGCATCAACCCTATAAATGTTTCAAAGTTGTCGGGTGTGAAAACGTTCCTGAAGACAAATTACAATTCTTGTCTTATAATTATACTAATTATACGCCGGCATTTTGCAGTGTATAAAAACAATCATTTGCTTTTAATAGAATTCATCTGGACATTGGGTTTTAATACCCTGCTTTAATAACTTTGACTGTTGTTATTGTTTCTGTGCCATGTATTCAGGTATTAATACCCTGCTTAACTTTGACTGTTGTTGTTTTTTCTGTGCCATGTATTCAGGTATTAATACCCTACTTAACTTTGACTGTTGTTGTTGTTTCTGTACCATGTATTCAATGGAGGAGAGTCCATCCATGTTCACAACATGACTACAGGTTGATTAGTACCCACTGGGAGTGTAAACAGAGGACAGTTTGTATAAACTGATGGACAAGAGTCCATGACGCCTTGCTCAGCTGTTCTTATGGCAGGACATTAGGCCATGTAAGGTCATTGGACATAAGCCTTGACTAAGTCTGACAGATAACAACTTGTTTATACACTGCTAACTTTACAACAATGGTGCACAGTCTGATAAAAAGATGAGTGATTTCTTTTACATATGATGCAAATGTCCCGTGCTATATGTCTTAATTGGATTACTTTTATACAACTTTTTGGACTGGTACCATGATGTTGTGTTGTGTGAGAGACCAGAGGCAATATAAGGTGGTTGTAAGAATTTGATTGGAGTATTTATAATGTTTTCTTATAAAGTTTAGTTTTTCAAATCTAATCAACATGTAATCTGGTAGATATGCATGATACAGTGTATAAGTTAGTGTTCACATTAAATGTATTTAGAAATGTCAGATTTTATAATTTATGATTAAATGTTTTTTGATAAAATGAACAGTAGGTTTGAAGGTGACTTCTATATATTTAAATGAATAACTTTCGCTAAACCTCACCATATAGGTGTGTAAACAAAGTGCTATCTTTAACATCTTGAACAAGAATTTAATGTATGTTTTCTTCAATTCTTTTGGCAACTGCAGAGTGTTTTTTTTCAGAGACTTTGAATTTATTCCAAATATGTGAATGTTATGTAGATATATATTATGTGTAACATGCTGAACTGGGTGTACAATTTGATAAAAACTCCCAGGAGAAACAATTAATTATAATGATATGCAGTATATATACAGTATCATTGTGGTGATATGGTGATTAAATCATCTATAAAAACTCATTGATATATATCATCCAATGATACCCATTGACCACATTTCTAAGTAATGGATTCTTCTTCCCCTCTTTTAAATGGGCTATACTATTAAGCTAGATGGGTGTTAGGGACATGAAACACTTTAATTGATACAGAATTAATGTTCTGTTTTTTATGAAAGTTAAGATCTGTTTGATGGATTACATGGTGTATTTTTATTAGTTGACTATCTTATTGAAATGTATTGCATGCATAATGTAAGTATAGTTTGTCATGTTATATCTACGTCAAAGAATATGTATATTCATGGAAAACATCAATTACTTCATTTCAACTTAACTGTTAGCATACATATAAAGGCATCTTGTACGTAAGTCAACTCTTACAGAAATTAACATGACTTTAAAGGAGTTTTCTTATTGAGATAAATTGATGGTTTTAATCAATATTATGTATTAAGCTTTTAGACAAAAGTTTTCCAATTAATCACTGTAAAATATTCTTTCTGTAATATATGTGACATCAGGTATTACTAATTGTAGATGAATTAAATGATAGCTAAGTGAATATGGATTGAGAACTTTTGAAGGTCCAAGATAGACTTTTCTCATACAATTCTTGTCTGTGGTATGTTGTCGTCGTTAACTTTCACGTTTTCGACATCTTCTTTAAAACTACTGAACCAATTTCAACCAAACTTGGAGAAATTTGACAAACTTTTTTAAAAATCTTCTTTTTATAAACTAAGAGCCTAGAAGGCTTTGAGCTTAATGCTTTGGTATGTACGTAGTAACTTTAGGCCACGGAGAACCAAGTTTGTTCAAGGCATGATCCTGGGGTCAAAAATAGGTTACACATTTTGGGTCAAAGTTCAACATTATAGCATATATATTAACTTTTCAATTGATTGACTTCTTTTCCAGAACTATACTGGACCAATTTTATCCAATTTTTGTCTCGTCGCAACGAAGGAGCAAAAGCAAGATTAAGTTGTTGCGGCCACGCCAACATTTGGATTTAGCTCCAACGTTAAATATTTGTTTTTAGACTATGTTTCAAAAAGTACAAGTGCTAGGGCATTCATACATCGATCATAGTTACATATATATGACCATGCATTGCATTGTACGCTGCAGATGCTAAATATGACCTATATTTAGTGGTCTATTGACATTGATGCTGGATTTAGCTCTAACGTTAAGTTTTCATTTATAGACTATTTTTCAAAACAAAAAAAAAGTGCTAGGGCATTCATACTTGGATCATAGTACATCTAAGACCATGCATCACATTGTATACTGAAGATGCTGAATATGACCTATATTTCGTGGTCCATTCACTATGATGCTGGATTTAGCTCCAAAGTTAAGTTTTGTTTTCTGTCTATTACTCAAAAAGTAATTGTCTCCCATGTGTGCATTGATGGTCAAAGCTGACATGGCTAGACATCTTATTACGTGGAATACTTGTGGTAGAAGGCATCCTTGAGGGAAAGGGGTTTAGATCTGTTCAAAGAGGGGGTTTTGCCCTCAGGGCCACCATTTTCAGGGCCCAAAGGGGAAAACTAGACAACATTTCAAAAATCTTCTATACTAGATGGCCTGGAGCTATTTAATGCTTTGGTATGTAGTAACTTAAGGGCATGGAGAACCAAGTTTGTTTAAGGCATGACCCTGGGTATCGAAAGTATTCAAATCTCAAATATTTACTTAAAGGCCTATTTCAACAATATGGACTTAAAGGCCCGATGGGCCTCTTGTTACCAGTGCTGTACATATGATGGTTCTCTCATGGCTCCCTTGTCTACAGATCACATTTGAAGGATAGCACAAGGATTGGTTAGCTTTGTGTCAGAATAATGTGATGGACTGTCTTCTGTATGCATATGTGTTGTTCAACTGAGACAGTACAATAAAAGATTGCTCTGTTACACAAGATTTCGTTATAACCTTAATGTGTCAAACAAAATTAAAACTTCAATAAAACACATAAGAATGCTTCTTCTTGATCTTTCATACAGAAATCAGATCTTGGTCTCAAAAAGAATTTCAGTCTTGACTTCAGACAAAAGTTTGGTCATGACTTCAGACCAAAGTAAAATCTTGAATTTGCATTAGGTTTGTGTGTGCATAGTTAGGTCACGAGTTCAGTACCTGAATGGCCACACCAAATAAACTGTTAAAATAAGGTTATCTTCTTACTACCTGCTAATCGGTCAGCATTCAGGTTAAGAGAAGGACTGGTTGGCACAGTGTTGAAAAAATGTGCTCATGCATTGTACGGATAATATGAGCGAGTAAAAGTATTTTTTTCAATGTGTCCGCGGTGTGATAATTCAGTACCACAAAACTACAAAGTCACCATCACTGTGGACTGTCATAAGCAAATACTGTCTTTATATGAGGTAGACATATGTGTTGAAAAGGACACTAAATCGCAATATAACAACAAAAGATATCTTGAATTCAGACAAAAGCAGAGAGAATTTCAATGCTTTTGTTTCATACACCTGGGCTACATATAACCAGACAACCGTTAGTTCTTATAATTACCTACTGAGTCTCCCCATCATGAATGCCTGACAAAAATCTTATTTTATACAAAGTAATTGACATTAAAAAATGAACTAAAACACACTTAGTGACCCTGTATATTCTCTGTTGTCATTGTCCTCATCAGTCAGCAGTCTGGTAAAACAAAACAAAACAAAAATATAGAGTTATAAACAATCATTCTTTCTGTTTAAATTAGTATACACTACACATTGCTATAACCTTCAGGAAGTGTCACTGTCTCTAGTGTGGGGGAGAAAAAATAACCAAGCTGTCAAATAAAAACTTGTGGGCAAGAAAAATGAATGCAAAATGAAATAATTAATTACTTAATTAAGGAACTCCTGTGAAAATCTTGTTAGTTAATATAATGACGCACAGTGCAACCTTTACATACATAACCACACCATGCATTCCTGTGAAACTTTAAATGTTTTTCTTGTCACTGTTTGTCCTTTATGTTGACATGTCATATTTCTAATCAAAAGCAGTTGTGTCAACAATTAAGCAAAAAAATGACAGTTATTACGTACCTTGCACCCATTCTGATTTGTCAGTCGAGAAAAACGTGAGCAGCAATTTTCATTTTAGGTAATTGCTTATTTGCTGAAAACAGAGAAATCAAAATTAGACAAATTGTATTACCATAATTACTGTCAAATTGCAGTTATGAATGGAATAATACTGGTGAAGTCGATGTAATTTTCATATCAGATTTATACTTATGTAAACAACATGAATAATATAGCTCTTTGATGGCGACATCTGAGACGACACTTTTCTCTTGCTGGGGCAATGTATTGGAATAAGAAACATCATTCAGGTTGGATCAAATGTGAAAATGTGATTTTGATTGCTTTTCTGATTAACATAATTAACTTAATTGTTACAGAAATATAAACAGTTACCAGTGGAAAATCTTGTAAATACGATATTAATGACCTTTGTATAATAATAAGGAAATGAAAACCAAGAAATATTGATAAAATAATTAGTCTGCAACTTATAGTTAAGATGATGAACAATACATAGAAATAATAATGCTAATGGGAAATTTTCAGCAATGCAAATCTAAAAAATAACCTATTGTTCAAAAACAAATCCATATACCATGGCAAAAAAGGCTTTATTATTTGTCATGATCGATCACCAAGTAACTTCCATTATGTTGACATAATGTTTTCAGTTGTTTTAGCTTTGAAGGGAAAAATTGTTGATGTTCAAACATGTGTTTCCATAAAGCTGAATGTTTAAATTAAATCTCGGTCATTCAAGAGTTTTAAAAAAAAGTATTTTGCCAAAGTTGAAGGACTTTGCGTGATGCAATAAATATATATACCTTCACCTGTTGAATATTTACATTTGAGGTGAAAAGGTGTGCATTAATTATGATTTTAGGATAGATAAAACCTCGACGGGTCATTACTCATCTTTAGAAGGAGATATGTGGCTCGTGATTAAACATTGTCAGTTCTCACTGCCATCACCACACTACAAGGGAATGACAAATATTCTACCTTACAATGAAATTTTACGATACACTTTCTTAGATATTGCTTATTTGGATATAGATGTACTATGATGCTGGACTATATGAGGTGTATTGCAGTGTTTTCTGTTTTACTGTGCACATTGTATTTAGGTCCTATGTTTGTTGTAGGTTGATAATTAAGTTATTCTCGAAGGATTTATTTTGTTGTGATTAATTGTTTATATACTCTAGTCTTTATCAAGGTGTTTGGAAGTTTGTTACATTTATTTCAAGATGATAAAAAGTAATAGAAAACAAAACCATTATACCTCTTTAAAGAAAATGAAATAATTTAACTGAAAATTTAAAAAAAAATTAATTAGATTTTTTCTGTTTTGATTTTTATACTCTTTTTATTTATACCTTTAGTAAAAAATTAATTTAACAAATAGGAAAAATATGTATCATTCCTTAATTTCACCCTAGAAGTGTAAATTGTAGAGTTATACTCTAGGCAAGTATTTCGGTGTATTGCAGTCTGTGAACTTATCAGTGAGGTAACCGTGTACCATTATGATCATTGCTGTAGGTCAAATTCAGGTTTTAACTGTAGTGTATAATGTTCATTGAACTTTTCTGTGGGGAAAAACAAACTTGAAACAAACAACTGATAAGATTCTTTGTGTATGTGTTGGTGTGCCATTTGCTCGAGAACCAATTCGATCTTTTTACTGGGGTGAACCCAGATGTGTATTGGGATTTGGTTGTGTGAGCTATAAGTAGGTCAGACACATATATACTTACACATACAGCACCAGGCACTGCACATGCGTTTTACACTACTTGGCAGTGTACAGCATGTATACTGATTCCTGCATCAGATATTTTCTTTTTTATCTATGATAGGGGATTCATGAACTGGATTTATCGTTGTATGTACCGTTTCATTATACAAAATTCGGAATTCACCACCTTTTTTTGGAAAGAACTTTGAGCTTCACTGTTTCAGTTTTGATTTTCCTAAATTTTGATTGGATTAGTATATCTCTCTGAAGGAATGGATTAGTATATCTGTGGATTAGTATATCTCTCTGAAGGAATGGATTAGTATATCTCTCTGAAGGAGTGAATTAGTAAATCTCTCTGAAGGAATGGATTAGTACATTTTGTATATCTCTATGAAGGAATTGGTTTTGTGCAGACCTTATAAAGCCACTAGATATTTTATGTTCGAAATATCAAGAAGATTTTCATAGCAAAAGTATTTTAAAAGATTTTGGAAGTACTGCAGAAACATTTGATGCTTGTCTGACGGTAGACTTTTCTGTCTTCAGGTTGTCAAGCTCTTGGGCTTAAAGTTTAAGAATCTCTGGTTTTTATTCACATGTAAAACAAGAAAAAAATTCCTTGTTTTAGAATTCAGTTTCTTGTCATGTTCCACAAAAAAGATAGATAAGGTGATTCTAAAAGTCTGAGTTCTGAATCAAAGTCCTCGAAGAAGACCGAGGTTAGAGCAATATGTTTCAGTAGGAAGTTATTTTGGGTCATATGAATCGCAGTCTGTTTCATCAGAGAGAATTAGAACATAAAAGGAATGCTGTATAATCAATGTCCCGTGCATTATCAGTAAAACTGTTAAACTCTTTTGTGCTGAAATTACTATTGGAAATAATGTAGGCCGCCATAGTGATTTACTGGTGTGCCAGCAATTAGATATTCCTTGTATAAGACAGTATGGATTACAGCAATACTGGTGGTATTGTATATGAACATGTAGATTTCACAAAATTCTTTGATTGGTGATAATTAAGGATGGTGGTTTTTTTATTACAATTATGCATAAATATTGGGAACAATAATTTTGTAGATATTTTGGTTTCTGTGTATTGAATTTATTTTTAATCTTTTCAGTACATTTACAAGTAGTTATTGTAATAGAAATGTAAATGTCAGTACATGCTCTTATATTCCTGATATGTTAACAGATTTATTGACCAAGCAAGTCTCATCCATCACTTAATTAGTTTTGCATTAAATTAAGATTTAAACAGCTGTATTTAGTTTCTCTGATATCAGGACTGTGATTACTGTGTTGTTAGGTTTAGATACAAAGTTATTTTTGTGAAGTATTAAGGAGAACTATTTTAAGACTTAATTTGATTGTAGTGTGAAGAATACTTTTATATTGATTGTTTAGTAATAATTTTGTGTTCATTCTACAGTTATGTGTGATAGTTCGCTAAAGAAAATTATTAGCCATGACAGAAAAAAAACAATATCATATACAGATATAAAGATTGTGGTTGAGACGGACAATTTATTGTCTTGGATACAGTAACTGTATAATGGCAAGAGTCTGCTTGTCGAAGTTTGTCAAAGTGCCAGCTGTGTTAATGTTCGTTCAGTGTTGTAATTTT
Organism: Pododesmus macrochisma; assembly: GCA_032359645.1. Lineage (NCBI taxonomy): Eukaryota > Metazoa > Mollusca > Bivalvia > Pectinida > Anomiidae > Pododesmus > Pododesmus macrochisma. The sequence goes on from JAUMGZ010168925.1 coordinate 12,476, forward strand.
GTTTACTATGGATCCACTGGCTTAAACTGTGTTAAGGAAATATTTATTCATTAATCATACAAGTGTTTGGATTTGAAGAGCATTGCCCTTCTGTGTGGGACCTACTATTACACTGTGGTCACATTCATATATTGTTCATAGTATCAGTGAAGATGACAAACCTTTACATGTTTTGTCTCAAAAACCAGATGGAGAAGGCCTGGACTACACAGAGCCAAATTCCAACAGAACAGGTAACCATAATCTGTGTATCAATAAAAATTACTAATATATGTATTTCACCATTTTGAAAAACTATTTTTATATGACCACTTCATTTGTTTCCAAAAGTTGGCGATTTGTGTTGATTGATGTAAATATCTGTGTGTTAAATATAACAATTATTTGCTGTTTTCACACAAAAAGAGTTTTGCAATATGTCCATGGTACAGATAATTGTGTTATGAAATCTAACTGCCTTTGAGATGTAACCAATATTAGTTGGCATCAATAAATGTTCTGCAGTCAACTCCACATTGCTTATACAATAGTTTTGGCTGTCGAACCCTAGCTGTCTCTTGGTCTCAAAAGACAAAATATATGTTAAATGTGTACATTTACAATTTACAATTTAATACCTGGTAAAAATTATTATTATTATTCTCTTATTTACCAATCAAATAGGATATTACAACAGTAAGGTATAATTATACTAAATGACACCTTACTATAAGAGTGTCTCCCTTTTATCTGAAAAAAATTGTCTCCCTTTTATCTGAAAAAGATTGTCTCCCTTTTTAACTGAATTATACTTTCCTTTTAATTAACAGACAGCTTACTTTAGATTGTCTCCCTTTTTTAACTGAATTATATAAATACTAAATTTTATTTTAAATGCCACAAGGAATATAGGCAGTGCATCTCCAAGGTTTCAGTAATAAAAACACAAGATACAGAGTTGATAATACAAGATTCATATTTATCTAGTTCACCAACATACAATTAAACAACCTGAACTTTAGTTACTGTTCAAAGCAGCATACAGTTACTTCTGTGAATATATTGGAGCATATATTGGTAAAGGACAGTTTAACTTCAGAATAACACCACTTTAAGCGAACAATAGATGATCTAATATTGCTTAAATCCTAACTTAATAAGGCAAAATCCACTTGTACGTGAATTTAAGATTTAGAAAATGTCTAGCTTTTATGAACAAACGGATACAGTGTACGCTAGGATAAATTAATGTCCATCTGTGATATAGTGTATGCAAGGATATATGAATGACCATCTGGAGAATACTTGTACATCACACACTTTGACATTTCATCAAGGGCAATGTGTAATGTCATTGAAGATGATACAATATTTCTTTTTTTCTGACATTTAGAAGTCCATGCATATCTTAATGACCCATTGCATTTAGGAATAAGCCAATCAAATGAATACTTTGTTATACAAATGACCATCTTATTCTTTGGTTTGTGAAATGTCTTCCTATTTCAATGAATCAACTAAAAACCAACAATGAGACACTTGTTTTTATCATTAACATTTTGTTTACTGTATCAGTGCCAGTGTGTATCATTTTATAGGGTGTAGCCACTTTAAATTGTATTTATTTTCCTCATATCCTTCACATAAAATTGCAAGTCGATTATTGACTAATAATATTGGATCTCTACACCTTCATTTGTTAAGCAACATTTACATGTATATGACAGTCAATCCATCACTGTCAGAGTTTAGTAAGACAGAGAAAAGAAACAGCTTTATTTTAATGACATACAAAGCAATTAATTTAACTTATTGAAACAGCATCTGTAAAATGTCATTTTCTTAAAAATATGGTGTTTTCATTATTGGTATCATCAGATTTTCTCTTGTTCAACAAGCAGAAAACATGAGCGACCATCTTTATTCTATTTTAACATCAATATGAAGGAATTGAAAACATGCAACATGTAGATTATCATGAAGACAAAAGGAAATGTTATCAGTTAATCCTATTGGATAGTTTATCAACCTGTAATATATGATTGTTTCTATGATAACCAAGCTAAAATCTTAGATAAAAGGGTGTAGGAGGAAAAAATGATATTAAATCCTATATTTGAGAGTTTATCAAATTTGGAAAATATGATAACTTTAATGATCTATCGCACTGTGAGATAAACATCTTTGTTATCTATTTCTAAAAACACAGAAAAATTGATAGTATTTGTAAATGGAACCATATACAGGGTCATGTAAAGTTGATATTGATAGACTTTTACAGGTGTGACAAACAGCCATAGAACTAATACAGTTCTAATATGTTTTAATAAAAATTTCTAAATTGTTATTTCTGATTAAATGCATATATGCACATCAGAAATTATAAATATCACTCAAGGAGTTGTCATGGCATCAGTAGACCTAGGCCCTCTAAGGCAATGTACATCAGACTGCTTTGGGTTCTGTGTGAATACAGTAGACCTAGGCCCTCTAGGCAATACTCATATATCTGCTTTAGGTTCTGTGTGAATACAGTAGACCTAGGTCCTCAAGGCAATGCTCATAAATCTGCTTTGGATTATGTGTAAATACAGTAGCTAGGCCCTCTAAGGCAATATACATCAGACTGCTTTAGGTTCTGTGTGAATACAGTAGACCTAGGCCCTCTAGGCAATACTCATAAATCTGCTTTGGATTCTGTGTGAATGCAGTAGACCTAGGCCCTCTAAGGCAATGTACATCAGACTGCTTTGGGTTCTGTGTGAATACAGTAGACCTAGGCCCT
>JAUMGZ010168936.1:0-15239 GCA_032359645.1 Pododesmus macrochisma
GTGCTAATTTTCACACATTTTAAAGCATTTTTATGATAAAATCAAAAAGAACGCTTTTAATTTGAGTCATATGATAAGACGAATCTGATTGCATATGAGATTTATGAAACTCGTCATGAATTTTTAGGCTCACTAAAATTTAAAAAAAACATTCATAACACGTTTCATAAATCCCATATGAAATGGAAACTCATTACAGATCCTCTATTTAAGCATTTAAATTAGGAAAGTGGACACCTTACCCTATTCCAGCTGTACTGGTTACTCATGGACACAGATTGACCATCCTTGGACACCTAAAGTTGAATAAAACCATGAAAGTATTAAATAATAAGACAGTCAGATTAAAGTCTGGTTTTATGTGATACACTCCATTTTAAAATACAAACAAGCAAATTGGTGTAATTAATGTCTGCCACTAGATGGATATTTTTGAAGAAATAAACATGAATCTTGTCATTATATGCTTGCATACCAAATTTGGTTGAAATCGGACCATTTTAAGAGCAGTTAGGGAATGGAATTCAAAGTGTGACAGACAGATGGACGGACAAACATACACATCCAAATTAATATTCTCCCGTAGCAGGGGACAATAACCAGTGTTGTTTTAGGCCATAGAAATGTGTGTTTTCTGTTGATCTACTTCATAAAAATAATTTTTAAGCCATAAGGTGCAACTACCTTCTTGATATATATTTAAGAATTTATTTTTTAAGAACACATGTTTCTCTTTGCTCAATGAAACAAGGGGCCCATTGGGCCTTAACAACCATCTGGATAAAATAGATTTATAAGTTTATTTTTCTGCATTTGAATACTTTTCACCCTAGGGTTATGCCTTGAACAAACTTGGTTCTCTATGCCCTAAAGTTACTACATACTAAAGCATTAAACAAAAGCCTTCTACTTTATAAGAAGGTTTTTGAAATTTTGTAAAATCTTCACTATTTGGGCCACCAAGTAGCGCCCCCTGGAAACTGAACCCCTCATTAGAATGGATGAAATTGGTCAACAAGAAGTTGAAAATGTGAAAAGTTAACATACGCGCTATATATTTCTAGTGTTGAACTTTGACCTAAAATCAATTTTTGACCCCAGGGTCATGCTTTGAACAAACTTGGTTCTCCATGCCCTAAAGTTACCACATACCAAAACATTAAGCTCTAGGTAATTTAGTTGTTTTTTTTTTTTAAAGATTTTTGAATTTTAAGTATTGTCAAGTGTCCCCCTTTTTGCCCCCTAGTGGTGCCCTTAGAGGAGGATCCCCTTCTTTTGAACAAATCTGAATCCCCTTCCCCTAGGGATCATTCTTACCAAGTTTGGATGAAATTGGTCCAGCTGTTTTGGAGAAGTAGTCATGTGAAAAGTAAACATTGCTATAGTTTTTAACTTTGACCCTAAAACGCACAACCTATTGATTACCCTAGGGTCATGCCTAGAACAAACCTAGTTCTCAATGCCCTAAAGTTACTATATACAAAGGCATTAGCTGAATTCAAACTTCTTACCAAGTTTGGGTGAAATTGGTCCAGTCGTTTATAGAAGAAGTTGAAAATGTGAAAAGTATATGAAGACAATGACAGAAGGGATTTGTATGAGAAAAGTCCACCTTGGACTTTGGGTCCAGATGGACTTAAGATATTTGTACAAACTTTACTGTCCTTTGAATTTCCAGGAAATATTTTGAAAATGCAACAGTTAACACACATATCATGTTTTTAAATTCTTGTGCATTGAGAACATAATCTAACGCATTTTTTGCATTATAAACTTTAAATACTGGTACATAATAAAAATCGCAAAATGATAATGCATTGTTAAGAATAATTAGGTTTGAATTTTATTTTTACACTTATTTTACCTGCGGTACTTAGTTCATGTATAAGCACCCTTAAGACTTACTCTAAATGGTCCGTGCTCACTGAGTAGACCCAGATCTGAACTACAGCCAGGACCTCCATTCATCCACAACACTAGAGGGTCCACGCTTGGTTTATCAGCAGATTCTAGAAACCTGAAATAATATATGACAATTCAACATCCGGAACATCATTAAAAGTTTTAAATATCTATATATCACCTATTCAAACAAATATAATAAGGTAGGTGAAATCACTCTTTCAAACAAAATAAGTGATGTCACATTTCCAAATTTGAACTATCACCTACCAAAGGTGAAATTACCTGTACAAAATACCAGTAAGTGATTTACTGCCTATTCCATAAGTGATATCAGTAACACCTATAATTACTTCTTATTTCAACATTGATATTAAAAAATTAGATTAGAAATTGAATTATTCAAATATATGATATATCCTTAATTCAAATGAGACTTGTTTTTTAATTTACACCGATTAACACCCAGTTTTTAATTGATTACATACATGAAGATTGTTATGGAAACAGAATGAAAGAGCTTTACATGGAGAATCAATGCATACTTAACACTTAATCAGGGTTTTGTTAATTTGGGATGGGTCCTTTTTATCCATTTTGGGGAAAAAATTGACCAATTGCAAGCAAATTTTAATTTGTAAATGCAAATTTGGGGAATACAGTGTAGTCTCCTTACAACCACTGTCATTGAGTTTTTTGCCATTGTAATGAGTTTGCTGTTGTAATGAGTGGCGTTGTAAAGAGATTTCACTGTAATGCATAAAATATTAAATAACTTAAATTGGGAATTGGGCCCATTATCAGCCCCAAAGTTTCCAAAATAATCCCTGTTCGTATAGACATACTTACCAGTAGTGAAGTTTCTTTTCTCCTGTTCCATTAAGGTAGCCTGAATACTGTTTCCAAGATGGTGGACTGGACAGGCCAGGAAGAGTTGTAATCAAGTCTTCTGATGGGGCCGATTTGCTCATATCCATGGCAACCATGAATATCACCAGGGATATTAAACCAAGCATATCCATGGCAACTGTTACAATTCTAATGTATGCACTACAGTAGAAATGTCGTTAGAGTCAGGCTTATAATTCTCCAAAAATCTGAAGAAAAAAAAATAACATATAGATCTATAATATTATGTTTACCATGTTTTGATATATCAAAGCATTATTTCAAAGTAGATAGAACAAATTATTTCTCTCTTACCTTGATTTCGATTGATGAATTTTCTCTCGAGTATAAGCTAGTTTACAAACTGGAGGTAACTTACTTTTTTATAGAAGAAATATAGACTGTATGTTCTCATTTTGCTTGTTTTATTGGGGTTTAAAGTCCCTTCAACTCATGTCGAGGTCATATTTATGATATGTTATGATACTCTAGTTACGGCCATTGTGGTATACATACATTCCCCAGAGAAAGAAAAACTTTCATGGGAAAACTATACGTCATAATATATGTATATAATTTAATTTAAGGTCCTATAGCTAGCTTTAAATGATGCAGAATCTGTGGTAGCTTCTACTTGGAAACTCTCCGGCAATTTATTTCAAATTGGATATTTCATAAAATGCCGGTCAAGCGCTTCCACAGAAGCTAAATCTATGGGTAACAAATGTTTGTAATAAATGTTGTTCATTTAAATGTGTACAATATAATTTCTAAAATGTTTTTCTAATGTTTGATATTAATAGTACTGTTGTCTTATGTCCCTTATTAGGGGCTGCAGTGGCCTAGTGGTTGAAGTCGCCGACTTGTAATCATAAGTGCCTTTCATCTCCTATGTTCGATTCCGTCCGGGGCGGCCTAGTGAGAGAAAGTTGCCGGTGACTTGCCATAGGTCGGTGGTTTACTCCAGGTACTCCCGTTTCCTCCACCAGTAAAACTGGCATGTCCGTAAATGACCTAAGCTGTTGATCGGACAATAAGCCCTTAACACAAACACAAACAAGACTGACGTGTGACGTGTGTTTGTAAACAAACCCGGCGTCAGTAAAGCGCTTGAATCTAGCTAGATCACATACATGATTGAGCGTTTTCGTTGCCACAGAAGCAGGAATAAGTTTGTCAGCAGACAGGAAACATTGTATACAATTTTTGAAAGGGTTTTAGAGAATCAGCACATTTAAGGAACTCCGTGACAACAGATATTTCCCGAGGCGAAGCCGATGGACATACATGTTGATGTTGGCGAGGGGTTCCATAAATGTGCTATCACACGAAAACCCATTCAATAACTATTTTATTATACTGATGCTAACTCTACGCATGCCCGAGAAATAAGCGATTGCATCGGTTCGGTAGAAAACAATAACAACAATAAACTATAACAATAACTCTGTTTACACTTTATATAGAGAAAATTAAGCAAACGTATGAAAATCTTAATTAAAATGTTCCATATAATCCCGAACGCCATGCCACGGAGTCAGTAGGTTTTTTTATTTTTTTTTTCTGCTATGTATGTTATCAAATACAGTTAATTAACACAATAACATAATATGAAGATAAAATCGGTATCACGTAATATACTAACATATTTCTTTGGCTGACTAATTGAAACACGATTAAGAGACATACATGTATATTAAACAGGACAACACATAAAGTTTTGCAACTTATTTCCAATGAGGTCCATTGTTAGAAAGGCTCTAATTTAGTTTGTAAGTATCATTTATACTTACTCCATGGCCGATGTGCTCCCTTGCATACCATTGTCGTCAAGTCAAATTGATTGTCGTTTGTTCACACGGTACGATGGCTACGATTGGTATACAACATTAACAGAGAAACCTACCCGGTATTTAAATGCATGTCTATACCGGAGTAATATCGTTGTTACACCTTGCCAGGTGTTAAAATGAAAACTCTAATGGCAAATATCAACTTTGAAATAGGTGGAAGGGTGTGAACGGAGTTACTGTGAAATTCCTCTTCTGGAGCACATCATCTCTAAATAGTGTATAGTCGATATACATCTCACAGTGTTGGTTCTGGCAAAGACGGTTTGGAATGAAGTGTGTATGTTGAAAAACACTGTTTTGGATAAAATGACGGAGAACTGTCGGAAGATGTGCATCATTATGTAACTAGAAATACGACAATGTATGTCTATATCATTGTATGACCGGAAGACGAGATCAGATGAGGGTGCAGAATGTTCATAGGGGCACTTCAATCACAAGATATCGTCTACTTTTTTCTAAGATATATCAATAGAAGCAATGCAAATACAAAATTTACTGTTTGAATATTTCTGATTATCAAATTAAGTATATTCTTGGATGTAGCAGTTTATATCATCTACGGTGCAATGTGACATTTAAAAGTAACCACTGTGTGACTTGAATCTTCAACTTGTAACTCTGTTCTTGGTGTGCATGTGGACGTTATTACAGGAGTCATGTTACATATATAAAACATAGAACTGAACAGACATAAAAAAGAAATATGTTAATTACTTGTGAATTTGTTTAACAGTGATTAAAAATGTGACTGTTGTCTTAAAACGAAACAGTGATATACTTTGCATTTCGAAGAACTGTGTTTTGTGGTTTCGTTTTCAAAAAATCAAACAAACCCACATTTCTTGATATCAAAGTTCTTACCGACTTTAATGAACGAAGTATCAATCGATTCGTGGTCAGTGTGTGTCAGTCTGAAGAAGCAGACGACAGTGACCGCAGGCGAAACGTTGCAGTGTTTGAACTTTAAGAAGCAAAAGACACATTGCAGGGTGAATCTCGTCTCAAAGAAGCAGAATACACATTGCAGTTTATGTGACAATATGTGTTTAACATCAGGGAATACAGATACAAAGTGTCTTTGTCAACCACATCTTCAAAACCTTCATCCGTTGTATCGGTGTCCGCTGATAACATACTATTCGTTAAAAAGATTTACCTAGTGTTTAGGTGTTCAGAAAGGCGATACCCGTCAATTGCTTGTGCTGGACAAATTTATTGTGTGCGTGGACTTATCTTGATACTACGCACAATTCAAAGAAATGTTATCCTTGAAATAGTTCATCCAGGGTTAAACTAGATCGACTGACCCGATCTTTAGACTAGCTAAACGAATCTCCTCAATTTTTCTCGCAGTCGTAAATTTTGAATAGTTGGCCGAGGTTTAAATTTATTGTATAAACACGCGCACATTTATCCAGAAATGTATGATCGAGACTTAAGCGAATACTGTCCAGTGGGTGATACTTAAGCACGTGCAAAATTCAATGGTTACAATACAATCAATTTGGTGTCGTCAAACATATTCTTGATTGGAACAGTATACGTGCATGTGCAATTTAAAAGATGAAAATGGTTATCCTCGCCATCTCACACTGTTCCATGAAGAGGCCAAACTGAAGATAATATGATGCCAGGCTATACCGCTCTTGAGGTAAGTTACTTAATTTTAGAAAATTCTTATTGTAGGGAACGTCTATGGGGAGGGGGAAGGGGTGGTAAACAGTCGAGGTCAGGCGTTTGACTCCAACTGGTGCCAGATCTTGTAGAATGCCTATAAGGAAAGGGGTTTTCGGTTGAACGCCTCCTATCTCTAGCCTTCAGAGTCATGCGTGGGGCCGCGGTGGCCGAGTGGTTAAAGTCGCCGACTTGTTATCATAAGAGCCTTTCACCTCATAGGTTCGATTCCAGTCCAGGGCGGCCTAGTATGAGAAAATTGCCAGTAACTTGCCGTAGGTCGGTGGTTTACTCCGGGTACTCCGGTTTCCTCAAGCGGGAAAACTGTCATGTCCGTAAATGACCTTAGCTGTTGATCGGACCATAAGCCCTTAACACAAACAAATCAGAGTCATGCGTTTGAATCCAACTTTGTGTGGGACTTGTCTGCTGCGTTGAAGTTGTTAAATACTGCTTGATAATCGTGGGGTATCTCTATGTATCTGGCTTCATATTTCCAGCAAAGTGGCTTCAGGATACAGGCAAAGTATCATAACTATGTCGTTAAACACTAACAGGCTTCTATAATCATGTCTTTAAATTGGTTCTTACCAGTGAAAAGGCTGAAACCTCATAAACCGTTTTAACCACACCACCTGGTTTCGTACTGGGTAACCATCCTCAGTCGGTCCGTATGGATAAATAGACTTGAGGACTGTTGTGACGTCAATTTATTTCCTTGTTTTTCTAATGCTGAATTGTTTGATGCTGCTATTGTTGGTTTGTCAATGTCTTTTGTTCTAATGATTCCACTCATACTGTTTTTTAAACTTCTATTTTAGTCTTAAATATGATATACACATGTACAATATTATACCTTACAAGTGTTGGTAAATGGGCGTAAGGTTTTGTCCTAGAAGGGAACAAAGCTAATATTTCTATGATAGGGTTTATATGTTTATAATAATGTTAGTAAATGTTAGTTTTAAACCAACAGTTTTGCAGCAACTTATTATCGGGGCCAGATGAAAGGATTGGCTTTAAGATAACCATTGTGCAGTATGTGGGAAATGTTTAGTTTCTAGCTAACGCTTGTACTGTATAGTTAAGTTGTGTGCATGTTAAGGTCCTTTAGAAGAGTTTAATTGCAATGTTAAATTGCATTCTACATAACTGTTTTAAGTTTTGTCTTTTCAAAACTATCGACTGCCTATAGTAAAATGTGTTCATGAATTCTATAAGATCTATTCCGTGCCCTTGCATTGAATTATGTCAATTTGACAATATCAATTCGACCTTTGAAGTTTTAAATGTGTAAATTCTTTGTAAAACAAACTTTCTTTCAATCCTATAATCTTACATGTTCGTTATGGTTTGCTTTTCACATTAACATGTTTATATAATTTAAAGTTAACTCAATCTCGCTCTTTTCACGCGAACTCGCTTTGATTTCTGCCAGACTATATACTGGCGAAGTTTTCGATTTCTTTGACTCTTTTAATCAACTCAAACTATTCAATATACTATAAAAATATCTTTATGCATATTTTCCATGCTTGTAATTATGTGGTGTAATTTATTAAAATTAATCCGACCTTGTTAAATCTGATTATATGTCTACGATACCATCAAAAACGTTAAAGTCTCATAGATCAACCTACCACCCATGTAGACCGGGGTATTCTCGCGTGTGGCTGACATACGTGTCATAATTCCTAACATAAACTGATCCAAGCTTATAATTATACAAGTATCAAAACATGTAACATAATGTGTGAGAGGCGTGTCACATCTATTTACTATTTAATAACAAGGCCTCGGTCACCAACTTATGAAATGTGTTCTTCAAAGAACTGAAGTATTTGACATACCGTGGTACGTCCGTAGTCCGTACATGTATACATCTCTTTGACTATGTGACTCGGCTGATGTAAAGTTTTCTTATAATTTCAAGTTTGTTGAATCATTTTATCAAAAGAAAGGCATATCGTGTGTAAACGTCACATGATTTTATTTGAGAATGATCTGACTTTTTAAAGTGTATTATGAAAAGGGAAATAGAAAGACACACAATCAATGAACCGCAAAGCAGCTCATGATAAAGAAGTATGACGAAAGTTTTACTTTCATCGATATATGAACATAAAAATCAAATAGTCTTTGCCAATTTATAGTGCTGATTTTGAACAGATTTGAATAGTATAATTATTTAACTAAACAACAATATGCGTGAGAGTACAGGGAGGGTTTTTATCATGGGCCACACCGAAATAAAAGCCATAGTGGTCTACGATGGTGGTTTATTGCGGCCTTTCGCCAATCTGTCGTGTTGTCGTTTTACATATATTAAAGGCGAAATTACGGCAGCACGAAAACTGTAATAAGGTGTGTGTCGTTTGTCGCATTGTTTTGTCCTGCTATCACATTTGCAGTCGTGTTGTCGCTCTTAATTTTGTCGCGCTGTCGTTGTGTCGCCTTTGTTAATTGCAACGCGACAACCGGCATCTGATTGCGATCAGCCAACAAAGTCTATAAAGAAGCTTACAATACATACACTGTGAAGATGAACACGTCTATTAGCATATACATGTATTTACATACTTGACATGTCCGAATATTGAATCTCGTTTTATCTCAAAAATGAAAATTTAAATTTGTCTGTGTTCAATGATATACTCATTTGCCATGTCCAAAAATTGCAATCTCTTTTTTCATCTTCAAAACGCATTTATAATTCAATTTGTTCGTTATATACATATATATGTATACTGACCGTGCCGTTACCGTTGACGGTTTTTCTAGGGTGTTTTAAGAGCCACTAAGTAAATTGCAAAGTGCTCTCAAGTGAATGTAATGTATTTACTTGGAACAATTCCATATCTTTTAAAAAGACCATACTAATTGCCAAAGTTAAAGTAGGAATATCGCGGGAGAACGTTCATACTAGACTGTAATTACGTACGTTCTAATTACTTATACTTTTGCTTAGAATTAGTATGCAGAATAATTAAAAAGTTTCTTTTCTAAAAAGTAAAGTTAAATTGCGTCATGTATTGGTACTCAAATTATACTGATGTCATTTGAGATATAGATATTCCGAATTCCTTTAAAACTTATATCAGTTGAATATTGAATTTTGAAACTAATTTAAAGTTAACATAATTGTTTTAACGCGTAGAGTCCAATGAGAGTGTTGTATCTTTTCGTCACATGTGACAACATGTATCTAGTACATCAAAGGTCTACACAATGAATAGTGCGCTTCATTTTTCACACCAAAGAAAATTCTTTTTATAATGCTGTGTCACTAAAATATGACGTAGCATACACATTGACATGTTACTTCACCTGACACATTATCTATAACACCGAGCCAACCAGTTCTTCCTCTACCGTAATGTAAAGTGCTTTGAAAGAAACGAGAGGATTACCTAATTTCAACGTCTCATGTGTGACGTGGTGGTGTATTGAACCCGCAAATTTCTGTGCGGAAGATAATGTGACTGAGTGAAGTAGCATGTCAATGTGTCTGTAGCGTGATATTTCAGTGAGACAGCACTATACGTTACCAGCAGTGCGCTCAATCACAATCAGACACTGTATCGATAAAGAATTAGACATTTGCTTGATGAAACGTTTCATTAAACAAATGTATAATTTATTATCTATTTTAGATAAAAACTAAAAACAAGTCGTAGATTAAGAAGTTGGGAAAAGTTCAACGGTTTAAAAAGTATTTACATATGTTATACAGAGAACAGATGCCTTTTTATTTATAGAATTAAACATTGCTTGTTTCATTTTGCCTTAGAAACTTAGGATGGACCCACAAATAGTGAATGTATGGAAACATGAAACAACTTATTTTTGTGTGGCCTAACTTATACTTTTTGTATATACTTTTCACACATACTTGCGTTATACATTTTTATCACAAGTCACCGCACATTTGATCAGAGTTCACCTTGACAAGTTTTAAAACATAGATAAATACAATACTTACATGTAAATGCCATGCGAACCCAGACTTGTCAATTTACTTGTTAAAGATCTTAACGGGTCACCTGATATGTTCAATAAAACACTTTCAAATTGGCAAAAAATCTTTCATAATAAGAGACTAAGAGCATTCGTCATAAACACAAATAAAATGAATAATAATCAAAACAATAAAAGTCATTGCCGAAATAGTTGACGTCTTAAGCCGAAACGCAATAAACAACAACAAAAAATTGGAAATAAAGTACAAATCGGAACAACATTTGAATATCTACATAAATCTTAACATGGAATTTTTGTATTAGGAAATAAATCTTTTAAATAAAATAGAATAAAAAGTAATCTCATGAACTGTGTGAAAAGTACATTTGAACGATTCTATACACTTAATGTCCCCGACCATCAATATTATGGCAAGCCAACTTAATTTTTTTTCTAAAAAAAATGTCATACAAATATTATAAAAAAAAATATCTCATTAAAAAAGAAAATTTCTTACACAAATGACATGTTTATAAGGCATCGTCTGTGCTTTATTAGATATCTCATATCTTATAAACTTTATTCGATATCTTGCTAACTATATAACCAATCTGCTGAAGTTTTTTCCCCAATTAGTTTTAAGAATAAACGTAACGATTGCCCTGCCATATAAAAGAATATTGCATGTTAAAACATTAGTACTCTTTTCTGACACTTTAAATCCCAGTTTCACTTTAAGGAATCCGAGTTGACCGGACCTAGCATCATTTGTATACTTTATATATGTGTTAACTACGAAAAACAAAGTACAGTTAAGGTTTATAGCAATATTCAGGGCTGTAGCCTGCAATTTTGCTTCTTTTCTATAACAAAATTCCCGGCAAATAAATAAATTTATGCGCGAACCAAAACAAAAAGTACCCCATACTGGTTTTTCCCAGGCTACGACCCTGGTAGTAAGGGGTTCGAACCCACATACCCATGTTCTCAAACCATTTAGAAACTCTCTTTTCAATACGAAGAATTTCACGAGGGTAGTAAACGTCTTATCACTTAGAATGACTATACAATGTTTTGACTTAATTAATTCGAGATTGTTGTATACTTTCATTCTTAATGCTATGGAAGCGTATTGGTAGTAAGAATAGATTGGAAATAATTTTCATATCGACTTATAATCTCGAAATATCGACCTTTTAACTTTAAGATTTTAATTTGAGCCGAAATTTCGAAATTAAAAACGAAATGGCGAAAAAAAAATTTATTTCACTATATCTCACTTCCGTAAAATACAATAAATCTCGTTTTTTACAATAGTTTAAACAGTGAAATATCTCTAAACTATGTGCACTTAAACGCAACAGTGATTCTTGAATTTAGTTACATTATCACAACTTGACTGCGTACTGTGGGAAAGATCACGTGAAGAATGTTAAATGTTTGTGAAAAACTGACTTTATATTATAACACATAACATTGTGTCATAAGTTCATTGAACCATAAATTGTACTAAATGGAATACACATATAGAAATCACAATAGAAATAATTGATACGATTTTCGCTGAAATTCTCATGCTGATATTCTAGTGGTGATATGCAATTTTTATTATCAGTTATTTTATAAACCGGCGCGGTGGCTCAGAGGTTGAGCGTTCGCTTCGTGCAGGTAGGCTGGTGCTTGAATCCATGTCGGGGTCAAATCCCGGCCGCGTCAAACTTAAGACGTTAAAATTAGGCAATGTTTTTGCTCCCTGTTAAGCGCTCCGCATTTCTGGATAGGAGGAGGACTTTTGGGCTCGTTGTCAGGATAATGTGACCGAGTGAAGTTGAATGTCAATGTGTCTGCGGTGTGATATTAAAGAGAGACACAACTATAAAGTCACCATAAGTGCGCACTGTTACAAGCAGACACCGGTCGATGTGACCTATAGAGGAGTTGAAGCGACGTTAAACCCCAATAAACAAATTTATCGAATAGGTCATCAAAACGTTTGTTGCACACTCAAAACTGACTTCCTCTGAAAAGCGTGTAATGCACTTCGACAACAAAATCACGTGCTTTGAAATGTTTCTTAGTATGGTTTGAGCATCATATTATTCCGAAATGACGTGTCTGGATAAGATTGATATTTTCTAACATCAATTCAAAGCAACAATTATTAACGTTAGAGTAGTGTGCGAATAGGTGATTGAAGATGCTTGAATGTGGAAGGAAGAATGCTACAAAAAGACCCAAAATATTAATTGTTCAATGCACGTGATAAAAAGCTCATTGTTAATGAGTGTTATTGAATTTCAAATGTTTGACCTACCCGTTCAGATCCCTCCCCAAAATTAACATTCATAATTGCTACATCGTCAAATTGAGTAAGTGACAAAATTAATAATGTATATTTATGTTAATACTTAAATCAATTTGGTCACTAAATTGTTAAGAAAACATCACACATATTTTTTGAGTAAATTGCCTTGAAAAATACAATCATTCTTATGCTAAACATGTACTTGGAACATCAATTCAGCTGATAAGAATTATAAAAATGTATTTGAGCAGTCAATTACTACATACGGTTGTAACGTTAAACGTTTGGTACAGTTTTACGTCTACCTTTAACCTTACTGTGAGAGAACGTATACAAAGGCACTAAATTCTACATGAAATACTCACAGATCATTGTGAAAATATTAACAAAGGACATTCTTATACGACAACAAATATAAAATACTCGTAAAGTTTTGTAATGTCTTTACTCAGAATATGATAGCAAACTGAGTACGCCTCGACGACGGCTTTCACATCGGCCTGTGGTTTATATAAGAATTTAATAGTTCATATAAAATTGATAAGCACGGACATATGATGGTTTAAAGATACATAATTTACGATGAACAAGATAAGTTAAAGAATCTGATAATTATCAACATTAATTGCCTCTCGACAAACACCTTAGAAGTGAATTTTAATTCAAATAGAAATACAAATCATGACTTGCAAGTTATTAAACAAAATTTGAACATTTTTGGTTTTGTTTTTTGATCCCTGAGAATGAAACAATAGTGTTCTCATGTCGAGTCAACGGAAGGTGTATACAGGTCATATTTCAACAAATGACATTTCTCACCGTACATAAGTCACAAAGTTCATTTCAAAAGGAACATAAAATTAGTCATATCAAATTATCAATAAATAGAACACCTTCAGTTGTTTCTCATTGAAATCGCATTAAAAATAATTCTTTTCAATACGCAGTAAGCCCTAGAGAAGTCACAACTTTCGCTGTCAAAGAAATGGGATTTTAAAGCATTTGGCCAGTTGTTTGGTGCGTGCCATTTTAAGAACACAATATTGGTAACTCTTAAGTTGTTGTTCAATCAATTGGATTATCCTTACCTTTATCCCTAGTTCATTCTTCTCATAATTGTTTGTCTTTTGTGTATTGGCTTTTAAAAAGGAATTTTCGCCAACAGGCATTAGATTTCTTATAAAGAGTGTTACGTGTATGGCAATTATTGGCAGCGTTAAAGTTACACAAGTGCTATGTATGGAAGCATTAAGATACCTTTCCATCCTATGTGTGCATGTACATGTTAAAAGCCTTCAAAGCGCTTGTGATGGTTTGTTTATCTGTTTTTTTTTGGGTTCAATGTCCCTTTAAAGGCACGCTAGGTCACATCGAGAAATTGTCTGGGTGTGACAGTGCACAGATGGTGACTTTATAGTGCTCATTTAAATGTCACACCACAGCCACATTGACATGAATCTTCACTCGGTAACGTTGTCCTGATACCGAGTCAACCGGGCATTCACCTATATATAATACTAAGTGCTTAGTAAGGAGCAAGTACATTACCTAATTTAAATATCTTAGGTGTGACGCAGTAGAGGATCGAGCCCGCGAACTCTGATATTTTCACAGCCCGCGCCATTGTGAACACTCATAGTTAGAAACACGCAGCAATATTCTGAACTATATATCTGTAATAAAACCAACGCCACTCTGAACTCTTATATCTGTGACACACGCTCAATTCTGAATTCCAACTCTATCTGTAAAACAGGCGCTTTTCTTAACTCTAACTGTTATATCAATAACACATGCACCATTCTGAACTCTTATATTAATAAAACACGTGCCATTTTTAGCTCTAATTCTAAAATCAATAAAACATGCGCAATTCTTAACTCTAATATTCATAAAACACGCGACATTCTGAACTCTAATATTCACTAAACACACGCTATTCTTAACTCTCATTCTAATATCAGTAAAACATGCGCCATTCTTAAATCTAATATTCATAAAACACGCGACATTCTGAACTCTAATATTCATAAAACACGTGTCATTCTTAACTCTAACTCTTAATTCAATAAAACATGCGTCATTCTGAACCCTAATACTCGTAAAACACACGCCATTCTTAACTCTAACTCTTATATCAATAAAACATGCGCCATTCTGAGCCCTAATACTCATAAAACACGCGCAATTCTTAACTCTAACTCTTATATCAATAAAGCATGCGCCATTTTTAACTTTAACTCTTATATCAATAAAACATGCGCCATTCTTAACTCTAATATTCATAAAACACGCGCCATTCTGAACTCTAATATTCATAAAACACGCGACATTCTGAACTCTAATATTCATAAAACACGTGCCATTCTTAACTCTAACTCTAAATTCAATAAAACATGCGCCATTCTGAACCCTAATACTCATAAAACACGCGCCAATCTTAACTCTAACTCTTATATCAATAAAACATGCGCCATTCTGAACCCTAATACTCATAAAACACGCGCCATTCTGAACTCTTATATTCATAAAACACGCGCCATTCTGAACTCTAATATTCATATATTCATAAACACACGCCATTCTGAACTCTAATATTCATTAAACACGTGCCATTCTTAACTTTAACTCTTATATCAATAAAACATGCGCCA
>JAUMGZ010168947.1:0-27257 GCA_032359645.1 Pododesmus macrochisma
CATATTTCAAAGACATCAGATAAATGAGTCCATTTTCTTTACCCTGTACAAAATTATGCTTTATTTTCCATTCATTTGTTAACATTATAAATAAGTGTATTATGAACTGCTTCTCTTTCGGTCTTCGGAATTTATACTCAAATCCGGTTTAAGCTGTGAAGAAGCGGGGGCGATCAATACTGTATTTTTGACTTTTTCGGACAATCTTACAATAGCCGGTGTCTCAAATTAAGTCACTCAATATTACTTTTCATTCTGTTTAAACTTTTTTACAGAAATGTGGGCAGCTTTATAAATTTGGTACCTTTTAAGCTTTTTTCCTTTTTCGAGTCATTTTAACACCAAATCTTACATAATCTTACATAAAAGAACATAAAATCATTATTTCTTGTTTGTAAACTTTATTCTTTATATGATTGTAAAGGTGTTACATGACCTTTTTTATTATTGTTTGCCTATCACTAAAGCCACTTGAAATATCTAAGTTAGTGACAGACATCTTCCATATGGTGCAGTTAATGTTGTCTTACTTGACAGAACAGCTTATTCATAGCCATGTCCCAGCTACACACAATTTTCACAACGATGTAAACAAAATCTCAAAATAAAACCCTAAAGAGCAGAAGCAAGCAATTTCAAACAAAACTCACTAAAACATAGAGAGAAAAAAGCACTCAAAACTGCCGAAAATGTTGGGGGTACCCTTCATAAGTACACAAAACCAAACAATTAGTGTATCTCCAGATACACAACATAGCCAACTAACAAACTATGGAACAGTATTGAAGTTTAAAGATAATCATTTCACAACAAAATATACAATGTGTGGAATGTCATTTTCTTCCAGATTCTCCGAGAAGACTTTACGACACTTAACATGCTCTTACGAAAAACGATTGATCCGATTCTGTTTATTTTTCACAGTTAGCTTATGTAGATGCGCCTTTTGAATGTCTTAAAATAATTCTTCAAATTATCACGAAAAGTAAGGGAGGGGGTATTAAACAACAGTTCTCTTAATCTGCATTTCTTTCAAATAAATGGTCATATATACTCTGAATTGTAGCCAAACTTTTTTAGGGTATGTAGATGTGCCTTTTGAATGTCTAAAGATTATTTTTGATGAAATTTCGTATGCCAATCTTACTTTTTTCCATCTTGGCGGGAGCCTGTTCGACATGCAGTGTTCTATTTGGAACCTCATTCTTGAATCTAAGATGGCAAAAGGTTCAGTGGTATAGTGCAAAATGCTAACATATTCAAGAAAGTATGAGATTCAGATGTGTTCGGCAGGTTTCTTTGAATTCAAAATAAACACTTTTACTGTTTGTTCGTTGTATACATTAAAAGTCATTTTCCAAATGTTATAGCATATGCCTATATATGTCTTGGTCAGTTAGAGACAAGCCTTATGCAAAGCTTGATCTAAACCTCAATTATGTCGTTCAACTTCATATGCTGTAAATCTTTCCATTTAGAATATATTGCAAAATAGACGGTATTCTACACATAAAGACATCGCATTCCCTCTTATTTACCCACGACTATGTCAAAATTTTCATTATGTGTTATACATTCTTCAAAGGCATACAAATAGGATGTATGGGTACACGTGAACGGTTTAGCCAATATATTTATTTTTGTTGCATAAATGTCTTAACTGAGCTGGAATGGAAGGTGTAATCGAATACAGTGCCATGTGATATATGTTTGAGTTTCTTTTGGTTACCAATTTGTCTTAGTCATACATCATTTAAAATCACAAATTACACAAAATGCGAATATCAGATGCAACAATTTATTAAAATCATAACAATAATTTAGAATTTTTAAAAAAATGTCCTAAAATTTTTCGATTTGTCTTTAATTATATCAGTTCATTAATTTTGGATGCTCGGTTTTCTTTGAAGGATAAAGTTCGTTTCTTAACGGCATTTTTCGTTAACTTCCCATGTGTTAGCGAGAGTGACGGCGTCATCGACAATTTGTTTATTTGACATCATCATATCATTGTGACGTTCATTGTCAAGTGTGCCTAGAAGTCCTCCAGTTTTTCCATGGTACCATCCACTCAATGAAACCTCATATGTGTCGGTTGAATTCTTGTATTCTACGTTAAATCCACGTCCAGCTATACGAACGCTTCCTCCTTCTTCTGTAATGCTGACGTCACTAGAGTAGATTGGCATTTTAGTCAATGCTCCATCAAGTCGCACCTGTGAAGTAGTGAAGATTGTATCATTGTAAACTTTGTTTAACTTGTTTTGAATCGACAGTGTAACGTTTAAATGAAAATCAACTTGACATATATAAAAGACTAATTGCCTGGGACATAATGTCATACAACGACATATATATTTCTGTTCCTGTTCTTATGATCACTTAATCACAATATATATTATCAATTTAAAAGACTCCAGTCTACCTCAAAACTGTAGCACTAAAGCGTGATAAAATAACTTTCAGTTCCACACGTTACAAATGTGTATGTATTACCTTGTTGTTTGGCAAGAGTTGTACATTATGTTGAGCAGTCATGACAACCAACTTTCTCTTGGATTTTGCCATATAATTCAAGATGATCGAAAAGTTTCCATCTACGAAATCTCTGGCCAGTAAGTAGCTACAACGTCCACCAAAGGGATACGTTTGACCATCAAAAGTTGTAAATTTGTCTCCAGATATGGTAGCATGTCCTGTAATGATGATACTTTTGTCATAAGCTGGCATTGCATTTGCATGATATGTCAATACACACATCATTTAATATAATAAGCTATCTTCTTCTACATATAATGTTTAAAAATTACAAAAGTCTCTTTAAAAGTTACAAAAAGTATATAAATGTAAGTGGTTTAAACAATCACTGTATATACATGACTTATAATTAAATGTGCATAAGCCCTATACTTACCTTTAAATGGTGGAATCCAATTAGTTACATCAGAGTCGGGAATGTAATCAGAAACTGATCCCAATCTGCTGGTGTCGGGAATGTAGGACTTCATTCTGTTCAAATGATGTGCGAAACGGATACTAGGTAACCTTCTTAGAGAGGGCATGGCGACAGGTAGGTATGTGTCCATCTGTATTTCTCCATTTTCTGGATCATAAACAGTGATGCTGGATCTTTGTAAGTGAGTAAATGTGTTTTTCAGTGCATCAAATTCTTCATCAATGACCTCAATGATGTATTCGTAAACTGCATCAATGACGGCGTTGGTATTTTCTTTGATTTCCCAATATTTGTATGCAGCTTTGCCCTGTTGATTGACAAACCATTATAACTTAATTGCAATAAAAACTAGAAACCACAAATTAACTGCATATAAATCCACACAGCTGTATATCAAAACTGTATACGGCCATGCTCTAACCCTATTATATTTACCTTTGCATCATCTTATATTATTAACCACCTCTATAGTACCATGTTCGTACGTTCTATTAATTATTTCCATACATTCAATTCTGATATTCTAAGGCTACATTTCTTAGCAAGAGCACCGCAAAGCGGTACATAATATGCCCTTTTTATAAGTTTAAGAGTTTAAAGTTTATTACAAAAGTTCCAAATTAATACTATTGATTTATTATAAATGCTTAAACGAAAAGTTAATCGTGTGAAATACTGAAATTCACACTAGTTTCCATATTTGTTAATTCAAACAAGCCCTTTTGGGCCTTAGCAGTGCTACATTTTCAATTTGTGGTTTTTTTGATTGACTTTACATTCTGTCAAAAATATAATACTCTTTCTTTAATACTTTCACATAAACTTTAACCAAGTCCAAACAGGCCATTTTGAGCCTTTGCTGTGGCTACTTACCAGAATATATTGTTTCTAATATTTGTCTATACATATAAAATAAATTTGTTTACTTTCATAATATAACTTCCACTTTTTATTACTTGCACTAAAACTTTTACCAAGTTCAGGAAGGCCTTTTGGGCTGTAATTTTTAAAAACAGTATAACTCTCTTTTTGATTGTTCGTATACACTGTAAAACAATTCAGCATGGAAAAATACCTAATTTATGCATTGTAACACTTATACATTGTTATTTCAATACTTGCTCTAAAACTCTAACCAAGTCCAAGCAGGCCCTTTGGGCATTTGTAGTACATAAATAAACACTATACCCCTCTTTTTGATTGTACATATACACTATGAAACAGTTTCAGCATTAAAAAGTATACTTATGTATGCACTGTAACACTAATATAGGGTTATTTCAATACTTGCACTTAAACTTTAACAAGGTCCATTCAGGCCCTTTGGGTCTTTTCTATGTATACATTACAGTGTATATGATAACTTATGTTTGCCAATGCATATTGAAATAATTTCAGATTAAGAAAAATATTAAATATGTTCACTTTAATTTTGTTCACTACTTGCACTAAAACTTTAACCAAGTCCAAGCAGGCCCTTTAGACCTTTGAAATCCTTCAATTAACCGTATGTCCCCCTTGATGGTTGTCCATATACACTATAAAACAGTTTCAGAATAAATTATTGTCTAATTCATCCACTATGACACAAAATTTATATTATTTCAATACTTGCACCAAAACTTTAACCTGGTGGATACCGACCCCAAAGGGCAAATAACTCCGTAAATATCAAGCTGACGGACATCATTCAGTTACACGGCACACTCTTGGGTCCCAAGGAATGAGTATGTGAAATATTAAAGGTGTGCAATGGCTGGTTGACATGTAATGGATCCAACACCTATTGTTGACGGACAGACGGACGGACGGACACAAACGCTTTCCATAATACGTCCCGTCGAATTCGAAAAGTGTGAAAGTGACTTTTGAACACTTACCAAATGATAAGCTGAATTGGCCTGAGATTTGATATATAGTGCTCCTGGTCTCTGTAAAACGTCAGCCAGTCGCTGGTTTACAACTTCACGTGCGTTATAAATAGCGGAAGTGTAATTTGCTGGTAAAACCAAGTATTGTGTTGGTACTTTACTCATCTGACTGGCGTACCTCAAAGCTCGGGTGTATTTCTTATTGACAACCTTCATAAATTCCAAGTCTCCGACACGTGAGATGACCTCTGTTAAAAAACAATTTCGTCTAAATTATCATACTTTAATATTTCATTATAATTAATTTTGATGAGATCTATATTGAATAGGTTGTTATTTTGTAATGATGATTAGAAATCATGAATTAAAGATATACTGTCTTCGGCTATTTAATAAATATGTTTTCTTAAACGTTTACAGTTCTGAACTATTCAATAAGGATTGTACATACCATTGGCACGGGAGTGATACTCTTGGGTGGACTGTTCAATGGCTGAATACAGATCTCTTGATTTCATATCAATGTGGTCCATTACTCTAGCGAATTTTTCACGGGAATCGGCACTGATTGACTAAATAATAATGAAATTATCTATGAATCAAATTGTTGAAATGCGAATCGGGAAATGCAAGATCGTTGTTCACGTATAAAAAGAAAAAAAGACTGATCATAAAAGTTTATGTCTTAAAGTGCAACTTACATGTTAACATAATGAGATGTAAACGACATTTACCTTAATCAACTAACTATTTTCCCGATAACTTTACCAAGTATCATCTGCTGTTAACACATGCAAAGATAAGGACTCGTGGTTTTATGATCTGTAAAAAATGTTTTCGATAAACAACTTATCATTATAGTTCTTGAAGAAATGAAACTAACAATGTATTAAAGGGGATATATGAATAGTATTACCTGTAAAATTGCTCTTAGTGTTCTCGTGTTGGAATCCATGCTCCTCTTCAACGGGAAAGGTGAAAAGGTTGAAGCAGACTCCTCCATATACTGGGAAATACTATCGAGATAAGCTGTGTCATATGTTTGTCCTAGTTCTTGTATATTTGTCTTCATGACATCGACAACTGGTTTAATTTCCTCGATGAGAGATCGTTTGATGATGTTGTATTTAAGATCTAATTCTTGGCCAACCCCACTGTTGATTTGTGCAATTACTGCATCGAGTCTTTGACTTTCAGAGAGCATACTTTCAACGCCAGCTCGCTGGAAACATCAAATATAAAAGTAAAAAATACCATATATATAATCATTACTAATTTAACCCAAGGTCAAATCTGTTCTATTTATTATAAGAAAGTTCAAGTTCCAATTAAGAACTGGATAAAGGTAAGTTTTTTTAAACATATAATTGAGTATTTTTTCTTCATTGATGTGGTCAATATGGCAAAAGAGTAATATAGAATGTAGAGAATACCTTGATGTCCTGGATGATACTGGGTCTCCAGTGGATTCTGGTGTGAAGAATTTTAGATGTGTTGAGACTAAGCGATAGAAGGGCATCTGTAGTTCTTGCATTATTAGATTCTCTGTAAATCTCTGCTTGGATTGATCTGTCAGTAAGGTATCTTGCTTTAGCGTGAAAAACGTTCCTTGGATTTTCTGTTGAAAAAAAAATAAATAACATGCATTGGGGAATACTATATCTTACTTTTTTAAAGTAAAATAGTAAATAGAAAAAACAAAGGCGATATTCCATTAAGTAAGCATCTTAATAAAACAAACTGTCCGTTCCGTTAAAATATGTCTTGAGGAATGACTTGAATTGACAACGACATAGTTCCAAGGCATACATATTGCATAGAAAAAGTTCAAGTGCACATATTTACATACGCATGTACATAACCTGCTTCGTTACAGTGCATTACCATTTTGGTGAAGATTTTAGAGATTGATTAAGAGTTTGTATTCCATTGTGATCAATTTGAAATTGATTCATTAACTTAACATTGTGAAGCAGTATGTAGTCAACCACTTACATGTTTACATACACTGACGTAAATGTATTGTGTCAAAATTACAAACCTGAAATATCCTAGACACACTTGGAACAGTTACTGTTAAAACAGCACGCCAAAAGCTAGAAACAGTTCACAGAAATTGAAAAAAACAAAAGTGGTGCATATTTCTTTTGTTTGTTTTGAGATAACATACGTTTGTCATAGTTCAGGCTGAAGTCTACACTTGGGCTCCTGTGATCCACGACAAGTTCGGAACTTACTGGTCTACCATCGTACAAATTACGCATCGAAATTCTGAACGGAGTGTCAACATTAACCTCGCCACTCAATTGCATGTTTTTAATTGGAGAAATAACCTATTAAAATACAATCGAAATAAATCAGATTTTTATTGTAACAATTTCTAACGTTGCAAAATATTTATCATAATTTCAAGCTAAAACGAAGGGACATGTGTCGTATTCTTACAAGGAAATTGAGAATAGCATAAAGATCAATTAAATGGGTCCACATTTTCAACTTTACCTTGGTAGCGCCCAGAGTCATAAACATTAGCATTTGAAGCTAGTTTTTTGAATACAAAGAAATATTATAGAATAATATAAATCGCCTGTATCGAAAGTCACATTACACTGTAAGTGCTTTTAAACAAAACGACAATCAATATCCACTTACTGAAGTGTGTAAAACAAAAAGAATACGTTTGTTGTTAGTGTATGAGAAGAATCAGAGAGTAAATATGTTTATCTTTTTTTAACAGATCAACTTACATCTATTTTCATCTGCCTTCTCATGCTGTCAATTTCACCAATCAGTGCGTAAGTTTGTCTATTTCTATTGGCTGTCATGTACTTCATATCTATTCCAGCGGAGTATTTATTTTCACTATGACCAATATGGGAGACCATCTGTACATCGACAGATGTATACGGGTGGCTGACACCAACAACGAAACTGTAGTTCTTCCTATTCCATGATGAAAGATCCTCAATACGGGAGTTTATGACAATCTTTTTCCTATCGTCGTCAGAATATTTGAACTCTGTTTTACCATCAAACATTATGTTTCCACTGTTTAATGTCATTTCAGAGTCGATTTTTATATCCTTTAAAATAAAAGTTAAAATACATTCAGACAAAACATCCCGAGAATCTTTTTAATATAATTTGACAAGCTTTATAGGACTTTTATGAAAATAATTGAACTAAAAAGATGAACCTCATAGCACAAAAACAAAACTTTTCTTTTTCAAAATCGGCTTATTCATTGATACATAGAGGTCTTCACAATATTGTAAAAGAGAACAGTTTTCAACACGTTCTAATAAACCCAATCTAGTTAAAATGCCGATCTATCATAGCTTGCGGCGAGAAGATCTGACAACGACTTATGAGAGACCATGTGCAGAAACCTTTTTAATCAGCATGACAGATACATTTATGGACCAATCACGTTTCTCCTCTATGACGCTACATATTTTGAATGTAAAACTCCACTTCGAAATGTTTTAATCGTACATCGATCAACTTTAACTTTTTGTTCAACAGTTTGACTGTTTTTTTACATGTACACCAACTTTTATCATATATGGTTTGAGCAAAGCAAAACCCACACAGACAACAAATAACTGTCTTTTCGAGGCGTAATAGGTTATTTGATTGGTGATGGTTGGAGGTGAACAGTCTAATCAATTTCACTTAGAGAAAACGGAAAGCTGTCATTTGATCGGGCGGCTTCTAGGCGTCTCTACACATAGCATATTATTGGTCGTTGTCAGTTTCCGCGTCGCACGCTATTGGAGATCACCATTTCAATCACATGGTAATAAACCATATTGCCATTTGGTGTCTTATAAATTTCTTATGAATACTACTACTCACCTTTCCTAGGCTTGGGAAACTGAATGATACATCAGCTTTGTTTGTTTGTCCTTGGGGGCTTATGTTTCCTTTAACAGCAACTTTTTTGGTTTCATCTCTGTCAGCATCCCAAAGTAAAGCACCTTCCAAGGATTTTCTTCCATAACGCTCACTAAGAGAACCAGAGGCTTCAACACTTCTTGAGGGTAAACGGATTTTGAGTTTACTGCCTTGTTCTTTATCGTTACGTCTATTTTTGTTAGTGAGTTCGTAGTCCAAACCAAATTTGTGTTCACCGTTGATTGAAAGGTCAGTAGTTGTTGACAATAATCCTTCTGAATTGGTTGCCGATCCCGTCATTTCTACAGACTTTCTTGGAGTAGAAATGGTAAGGGTTACATCCTGTTTTGATGCACTGTCTGTAGAATAGGTACCGCCAACTTTGATGTTTCTGTCACTGGAAGTGGTGTCCAAATTTACGGACACTTCACCTGAAGCTGATGCATCGGACTTTTGACCACTTACAGAAAATGACACTGGTTTAGGTTGTCTCATTGTTAGACCAGCAACATATGATGCATCCTTGCCGAACTCAACATCCATGTCTACGAGGTGATTATCGTTTAATTCAGCAGAGAATGTTTCGGTGTATTTTGAAGCTGCTAATTCATGACGTCCCTTGAATGACATTGATCGAACCTTTTCGCATGGAGTGGTTATTGACAGTCCTGTGTTGATAACTTTACCATTCCAGTTTTCATTGTTATTCATCGATGCATCAACAATTATACTTTTGTCTGTACTCCATGACATTTCAGTGTGGGATTTCATACCATCTAGTTCATTCTCGTTAAGTAAAGAGAATCTAAGATTTTCGAAATTCTCAAATGGACTGGTAAATGTTGTGCGAAGGAGCATATCAACTGGTGAGGCGAAACGATATTGAAGTTCTGCGTTAATTGGAGACACATATGAAGCATGGAATTCAGAGGAGCATCTAAAGTTGTTAAGGGTTCCTTCATGTGTATATGTCAATTCAGTTGATTCATAACCAGAAAAAGGAGTGGTGAATCGAGCAGTCAATGAAACTGGGCTGGAGATCAAGTCAGCTGTTGAGACTAATTCTATTTCTTTTCCAGTAGCATATTTGATGTTGGCATTTGCACTGTGGCTATTTCCAGTTCTCATGAATTTACCTTTAACGGACATATCTTCAAATCCTATAAATGGTGTCGAAACAGACAAATCTACAGATAATGGATCAATTGCTGCCTTAAAAATACCAGCAATCCTGCTCTCTGATCCATAACTGGCGTTAGCTGTACATTTCAATTCTCTTGAGCTACCAGTGTGTTTAACAGAGAAGGACGTCAATTCATATCCAGCAAATGGTGTTTTCACTTCAAAGTTAGCATTGATTCTTCTGAGCTGGTATGAGAATAGATCAACTTTAATATCAATCTGTTTCCTTGGTGCATACTTAACGAATGCCGCCGAATTAAAATCAGTCAAGCTACCAGAATGAGAGAAACCGGCGGACACATCACGTAGCATTCTGTATGGAGTTCTTACGGACACTGTGCCTTCCATTGTCTGATCATTCTTATAGGAAGCCTTAAAGACAGACCGTCTACCGTGATATTCTTGGACGGCTTCTGCTTTAAAGTTGTTAATATCACCCTCATACTTCATGCTTGTGCTCGAGGAACGAGTTTCTCCATCGATTTTAAGGGACGTTGTAAATATTAGTTCAATATTTGAATGAGATGTGAAGGTCGTTGCAGCTCTGAAGTTGTTGTTGGATCCGTGTGAAGCCTCAATGGAGGATGCAAATGCACTGTATGTTCCATCATAATGAAGTGCGCCTGTGAAATCTTCGGTGAAAGGCGTCTTGATGGATATGGTGTAATCCATCGTTGAACCACTTAATGCATATCTAAAGAGAATATCAACAGGTTTTTCATTATCATTCATAATCGAAAATTGCGCTTGATGGCTATTAACATTTATGGAAGCACCGATGTTTTCGAAATCATCAAACGAAGTTTGAGCAGAGGCAGATACTGAAATAGCATCTTCAGTTATAGAAACATCAATGCTGGAGCGAATTCTCTTATCTCCGTGTTCGGCTGAAACTGTCAAAGGGAAAATCCATAATTGACTTCCGCATCTGATGGATGCACTTGATGATTCCCAATTGGAAAATGGTGTTGATATCGCAACGTTTGCTTCTGGTGCGCTGGTTGCTTTCAGACTTGTGCTTATTTCCACTTTCTGCTGTCTTCCATATTCCACCGTAGCGTGTGTCGAATAAACATTGTCTGAAAGGCTATGTCTAAAGACAAGTGAACTAGCTTCAAATCCATCAAAAGGAGTAGCTATTGAAATTACGCCTTCGATCCTATCATTTGTATTTAAAGAGGCTGTCAAATCTAACTTCTTCTGGTTTCCGTATACAATCTCCAAATGATTTTGTTGGTTATTAGAACGACCACCGTGTTGTACTTTTACCGTTGTTTCCTTGTATCCAATGATTGGAGTTTTTACAACAAAAGTAACATCTACATTTGGTTTGTATGTGGCTGACAGGTCGCTTTGAAATCTTTCATTTGCAATGAGAATATTGATATGATTCTCGAGATGCATTGGGGTTAAATTATGGGATATGCCAATTTCAGACAGTTCTAGGCCAGCGACGGGTGTTTTGATAACAAGTGTTAAACCATTCTTGAGGGATCTGCCTGTTAAGGTCAATTCTACTTTCTTTGTGTTGTAAAAGGTCATGCCTTCATATTTGTTTCCTTTAGCCACACTCGACATGCCAAACTTCGTTCTTTCGTAGCCAACAAATGGCGTCAGGACAGTAACGTCCAATTTTTCCCACTTCTTGAAAACGGAATCAAGTTGAATTGATTTTCCTGATAAATACATGATCTCGGCATGGGTTTCATATTGACGGCGTATTTTCTCGTTTCGTAGAGCCATTGACATGGTCTCATATCCCACAATTGGTGTCTTCAGAGAAATGGAACCCTCAATGACGGTATTTGTATTAAATGATAGACGCAATTCGAATTTCTTTGTCTCGTCGTTTACGTACGCATCAATGGCAAGACTTCCATCGGATGGTGCAAGTTCGTTTCTATATGACGTTGAGAATTTTAATGGGGTTTTCATTGTTATGTGGCCCTCTGTTGTAGTCAGTGAGCAATCAGCGTCAACCATTTTTTCGTCATTATGTACAACTTCGAATCCACCAGCAATTATGTTATCGGTCATCTCGTTTGTGTATGATGCAGACCAATTTTCAACACTGCTGAATGGAGTTTTTATTGCAATTCTCCCGTTCCTTGTTGAAAGTGAAACATCGCCTTCAATTCTGCCACCGTTGTAATTTATTTCAGCATGACTCTTGCAGTTATCGAATGACTTTTCATTTTTCGCCATAGCGGAAATTGTTTCATATCCAACGAAAGGAGTTTTCAATGAGGCTGTTGCCTCAATAACGTCTTGGTTTTCAAATGATAGATCCCCTTCAATTTTTTGGTTGGGAGCATAAGAAATTTCTCCATGACAGTTAAACTTGGATAAATCCCCAATATGACTTAATGCTCCGTTGATATTTCTAAATCCACTAAATGGTGTTTCAATTTTAAATGATCCATCAATATTGTCCTTCCATCCGAGTGAAACCTCTGACGATATTGTCTTATCTCCCTTACTTAGAGTAGCACTCGATACTAAATTGCTCTTTGAGAATCTGTGGGAGAAGGATAGTCCAACATCTTCAACGTTTGTAAATGGCGTCCTGATTCTAATCGAGCCTTGCTTTCTGTTTCGGTTAAGGAGTGAAATATCGCTGGAAACTGTTTGACCATTGATTGAAAGATCGCCATGAGACTGCATGTTAGTTAGGCTTCCGGAATACCTCAAATTTCCACCAATATTCTCCAATCCAGGAATAACAGACCTTACCAACAAAGATCCCTGCATTTGTGGCATTTGACTGAATGTCACCTTGCCGTATGCTTTTTCATTGTTGTTATAATGGACAGAAGCTGAACCTTCCTCGTCAGCTTTTGAGAAAACCATACGGACTTCAGACAGAAAAGGTGATGTAATCAAAAGTGATCCTTCTTGTGTATTGCCGTTAGTAAAAGTCGCAGTTGCTTCTATTCTTTCTCTCTTGTATACCATTACTGCATTACAACGGAATCCGGAGGTAAGATCTCCAGTGTGACTGAATGATGCCATCATGTCTTCCATTCCTTGGAACTTTGATTTAATGTTTACGTCAGCAGAAATGGACGTTACAAAATTCCATGAAGAGTCAATTTCGACTTCTTTAGAACTTCCGATGTTAAGTTCTGCGTGAACTTGCATAGCAGTTAGCTCCCCAGATTTTGTGAAACCAATCATGATATCTCTTGTTGTTGGTGACCTCAATCTGATTGTTCCTTCAACTCCGTTTGTTAAATCGATCAAATTTTCTGCAGACGACTTCTCACCATTTAATGTAAATTCGGCTAAAGACTTAATGTTTTGGCGTGAAGATTCGTGACGAACGAGTACTTCTACATTTCGTGTAATTTCCCATGGTGTATTGATTGACAAAATCATCTGTTTAACTGGGAACATTTGTAATGAGAAATCAGCATCCATTTGTTTTGATCCACTGTACATAAGTTCACCATGGGATCTCATTTGACTTTGACTATTTCCACTATAGCTGACCTCTGCAACGATATCCATGTACCAAGGTGACTTAGTGCTTACTCGGCCACTCAGTCCGTTGTTCATTGTTATTTCCAAATCGCCTTCAATCTTTTCATCTTCCATGCTAACTTCAATATGTCCAACTTTGGAATTTATATCGGATGTAAGTCGTGTGATAGCTCCAAATCGAGTATATGGAGAACTAAAGGGAGTTCTGATGTTTAGAGTTGCTTCTTTTCTGCCAGCTGTTATGAGAGTAAAATCAATCTCTCCCATCTGTCTTCCATTCACAGAACTATCTACATGAGAAACCATATTTGTTAATGATCCACTATGTGACAAGTTGATTTCGGCAGTACGCAATTTACTGAATGGTGTATTTATTGTCAAACTTCCAGTTACAGCGCTTACTGTGTTCAAAGAAGCTTCTATATTACTAGCAATTCCATCATATGCAGCGTTGGCTTTGATTTGGAAGTTCCTTAGATATCCTTTATGGAGGAAAGATACCTCTGCACGCCGAGTCCAAATTGTTTGTAAAGATACTGATCCCCTCATATTTGGTGAGCTGTTATAAGTGGCAGTATAGTCAAATACTTGTGCTGGGCCATAACTGATACCTGCAGTTGACGTGAATCCCCTGAGAGAACCACTTTGTGAAAATGAAGCACTGAAATCGTCTATGCTTGGGCTCTTCATTGCGATTCTACCTTCGATATTATTCAAGGTACTAAATGTCATATCAGCCTCGTGCTTGTCAGCATTCAACATAATTTCAGCATGAGATCGGAAGTTGTTGTTAGAACCATCCTTAGAAACAGCTAAACGTGCATTTCTGTAACCTCTAAATGGAGTAGTTATGGAAACTTCGCCATTAATAGCGTCTGTAGAAGTAAACTGAGCATCATAAGTTATAGCTTTCTTTCCTGCATTCAACTCCATATGTGACATAAAGTTGTGTGCGTTTCCTGAGTGACTGAACATGCCTGTCATTTTTTTGTATCCGTCAAATGGCGTTGAGAGGCTGACGTCTCCGGTTAAAGTTGCCTGTGAATCAAAGTTAGCTGTTGCCGTTATTTTCTTAGACTTTGGAAGCAAGAATTCTGCCGTGCTGCTAAATTTATTCGTTGAACCTTTGTGAGAGATGGTTGCCTTCAAATTATTGTAACCCTTTATTGGCGATGAGAAAGATGCAACTGCCATGTAGGGTCTTTTGTTGAATTTTACTTCGCCGACGTACTCTTTTCCTTTTCCATAGTTCAAAGATGCTCTTGATTGGAATCGGGATGCACTACTGGTATGTGTAATAGTTCCTCTGATCTTCTTCAGACCGTTGATTGGGGTTTGCATATTAACGTCAAGACTGATAGGATCAAGAGTAAATCTGGCGTTACCGTTGAATACTCTTTTACCTTGAGCAAAAATTACTTTGGTATTAAAAGCTTCCATTGATCCATCGTGCTTCATTGATGCTCGTACTTTCTTGAAACCTTTGAAAGGACTTGCAAAAATAATTCCAATTTCTAAGGTTGGTTTCATGCTGAAGGTTAGGTCGCTTTTAATTTGTTTGTTTTTTCCATATTTCAAATCAACATTTGTTCTGAATTTCGTGAGTCGTCCACGGTGACTAAAAGCAGCCGTAATGTCATTAAACTGGGGTCCTTTGATTGTCAGTGAACCTTTAGATTTCTTGTCATTTACAAAAGTAACATCCATCTCGTACTTAACGGATGGCCTGATTTGTATCTCACCATGGGATTGGAAGTTCTTAAGAGATCCAGTATGACTGAATGCTACAGAAACTGCCTCGGTATATGGAGTCGTCAAAGATAAAGACCCAATAGTCTTCTTGGCTTGTACTAATGAAGCATCAACTTTTAATAGTTTTGTAGAACCGT
Organism: Pododesmus macrochisma; assembly: GCA_032359645.1. Taxonomy (NCBI): domain Eukaryota; kingdom Metazoa; phylum Mollusca; class Bivalvia; order Pectinida; family Anomiidae; genus Pododesmus; species Pododesmus macrochisma. Next base: position 15,279 of record JAUMGZ010168947.1, read on the forward strand.
ACTGCATTTCTCCACTGGATTCAAATCTCTTTTTATTGTTGTTATACATCAATGATGCTGACATTTCCTGTGTAAAGGGTGTTCGTAGAGCAACGACACCCTGTATTATATCGTTGCTGTTAAATGAAAGATCTCCTTCCAATTTCTTGTTCTCCTTATATTGCAATTCCAAATGTGATTGGAACTGTTTTAGTGAACCAGATTTGTGGAAACCAAATGAAATGTCGTCAGTGTATGGTGTACGAACAGTCATTGTTCCTTCGACTTTTCCATTTGTAGTGAAAATGGCGTTTACTTCGATCTTTTGGCCGTTGTTGTAGGATAATTCAGCATGGTTATTGAATTCAGAAATATCACCTTGGAAGTTAACTGAGGCCGAAGTGTCGCTCATGAAAGGTGCCCTTAATGATGCAGTACCTTCTATTTTACCAATTGTATTAAGTCTGGTATCCATTATAATTCTCTGGTCTCTGCGATACTGAACCTCGCCGTGAGTTTGGAATGATCGAAGCTCGCCGTTATGCTGGAAAGCTGCCGATATTTCTTCTATTTTTGGAGATTTGATTGTTAATGAACCTTCAATTGATCTGTCATTTGTGAATGTAACATCAATTTCTGACTTACGTTGAGTTCCATATTTTGTTTCAGCATGTGTTTGGAAGTTTGTCAACGATCCTGCGAGTCTTCCTGAAGCTGTTATTTGTTCCCACATTGGTGTTTTAAGAGATAATGATCCCTGCAAGTCGCCGTTGTTCGAGAATGTAATATCTACTTCGGGTGCTATGTTTCTTCCGTACTTCATTTCAGCGTGAGTTTGGAAACTATCTGAAGAACCTGTGTGGCGTACCAAAGCTGTTAAATCTTCATACTTTGGTGCTTTTAGAGAAAGCGTGCCTTGGATGTTTCTCTTGTTTGAGAATGTTGAATCATACTCATATTTGTCATTTCCTATCTGTATTTCAGCATGTGAACTACATTGACGCATGTTACCGTTATGATTGAAAAGGCCTCTCGTGTTACGGACAAGTGGTGACGCAATGCTGAATCCACCAACAAGACTCCGTTCGTTCACAAAGTTCATACTGGCCTCGTGTTTTCTTCTTCTGGAATCAATAACTTCGAAATGCGATCTAAAGTTACCAACTTCACCACTATGAGATGCTAAAGTGGACAGAGTAGGAATTGCCTGGAAAGGTGTTGCAATAGTTAAACCAATGATTTTTGTATTATCCCATCTGAATCTATTCTCAAAAGACAATCTTTTTCTTGGTTGATACTCAAGTGTTGTTGATGTTAGCAAGTCATTTCCATCCATACTTTGGCCAATTGAAAGCGCAATACTTTCTACGTGAGGAATCGGAGATTGAATATTGAGAATACCATTGTACAGACCGTTTGGTTTATCTGCAGACATGGTGATTAAGATATTTTTCCTTGGAGCCCATTCAAGATCGATTTTTCCAGACAGAGGATATTGAGCATATTTCGAATCCAATTTCATTGTGTATGTTTTATCAAATGACTGCAATTTATGGGATGATTTTACTCTACCATTTGAGTTGTCGTACTTCTCCTCAAACAACATGACTGTGGATCCATCTTTCTGAATTGAGCCTACGCTGTTTACACGGCCAGGGGCGTGTTCATGGCTGAAGGCAATGTCCATATTTGGAAGGAATGAACTCACTGATAAAACATTAAATGTTGCTGTTCCTCTAGCAAGTGAAAGAGCTTTCTGTCCGCGTAGGGTGATTTCTGCTGTGCTTGTCCCACATGCACCATTTAATGTTGTTGTTATTTCGTCATGTGTATTCCTATGATTCCATGTGTATTCAACTCTTCTTGGTTCCAGATTCAAAATAGATATTGCAGGTAACGTTAAAACATAACGTCCGTTATTTTGTATCTGTAAACCAGATCTAAAATGTGTCATCTCCCCTTCATACCTTATCTGTTCTCCATTCTTCTCTAACGTAAGATTGTTTTGGATCTTCATACCGTCATATATATGTCTTCCTGCAATGTACATAGATTCGTATCCAGGTAGTGATGAGGTTAGGCTAATTCGTCCAGAAACATCTGTATGTGTGGTTGTTCCCTTGTTAGCTCCATTCACATTCAATTCAAGTATGTTTTTGTTCCATTGTGCTTTGGCCATAGACGCGATATTGCTATCTGATGTGTGCTTGATTTCAATAGTTGTTCTTTCAAAACCTTGGAGGGGGGATTTCGAAACAAACATTGCATCTATAGATGATAATGAAAATGGTTTCTTCACCTTCAACGTAGCAGATATTGGTTTTGATGGCTTCCAGTTTACATCAATGTCAGTTATTACTGAATCTGAGTTTGAAATAAACGAACCTTCTAGTCCAACTGATTTGAACCCTTTAAATGGGGATGTTGCCATTAAAGTTGCAACAATACTCCTTGATCCTCTGCGCTGTTTGTGTGTGAATGTAGTATCAGCAGCAATGCGGTTCTTCACTCCCCATTCAACATCAAGGTGTGAAATGTATTTTGAACCACCACTATGTTTCAAATTGGCTTTTCCAGAACCTAGTGGCGATCTTTGCTTTAAAGAAATATCAATGCTATTAATACTTCCAATGGACGCTTCTCCTTCTAGTAGAATGGCCTTTGATGCATCGTTTTCAGCATCCCATTTCAAATCTACAATTCCAGAGTACATTGGTGCCTTAATCTTTGAATCTAACAGCAACGTGACTTTACGAGACGGACACTGGAGTTCAGCCATTATAACCCTCTTTGCTTTGTTGGGTGTGTGGTATCCCGAAACAAAAGTATATCTCATTTTTCCAACTCTAACTTCTGTCGTGGCAGTCATGTTATTTGGACTAAGAGCATATTGACCAGCAAAACCTATACGGCGCAGATCAGCCAAATTCAGATCCATTGATAAAGTAATGTCCTTCATTGATGGCATCCTCATTGTTGTGGTAAAAACGTTCTTCTTTGATGGTTCCCATTGTGCAGAAATGGTGTTGGTTAGTTGCCCCTTAACATCCTCGGTCAATTGATTGCTCAGCTTTATTTCTCTACCAGGATATGAAATAAGAACAAGACCAGATGCACTTGTTGTCTTCTTGCTCTTATTCCTCAGTCTGATCGTGGAAGAAAAATATTCAGTCTTACCGGAAGTTATGGCCAAGCCAGATTCCAACTGTCTCCTATCGTGAGAATGGGCCCCCTTTATTTGGAAGTTAATTCCCTGCAATTCAAGAGCATGTGTGTCACCAATAATTGTAACCTATGAATACATTTTTGGATACAACTTATTTTAATATGAGTTAATTAAACCACCGAGAAATCATACATTTATCGGTTAAATTAAATTATATCAATATTATTAAGAGTTTGATAACCAATCACGCTAAGCATAAACGGAACACCATCAAAATAACAACAACTAGCCTCAATTGATATGAACAGAAATATTGACAGAAGTTGCACGTTAGATGCATTTTTTTGCTTTCAAATACTTACAAAATATGGGTATTCAACTTTTGTGGTCAGCTGCAAATTGGTTTCCGCTTTTGCTAATTTCTTATGATTGATTTGGGTAGATAATGCAATTCTCTTTGATGTGTCCTTCTTGTTGGCTCCATACTGCATTGTAGCACTGCCAGAAGTTGCCTTCTTATTTGTCGATGCAGCAATAAGTAAATTGACATTGTAGTTGGGTCTTTTCTTAAAATCCAAGTTTCTGGAAAAGTAGAAATTTAAAATACGTTCTGCTTTTGAATTTATAGTTATTACTGAAAATAAAAAATAGTAACATCAACGCTTGATTCAGCTTTATTGTACATGATCATGCATTGCATTAAGAGAATGTTCAAGACATTTGCATATACATGAATTAAAAACCGAAATTGTTTAAATAAACTTTTTTCTAATAATAAAAGAAATAACTATTTTACTCAAAAATATAACTCATAAAATCTAATTTAGATTAACTTACAAACTTCCTTTAAGCTTCTTTACGGCTTTATTTGCAGCGAAGTTAACTTTTCCATTAAATGTGACTTTGTCTCTTAACACTCTTGGAATATTATAATCCACAGTCGTTCTGGTGATAAGCGCCTTTGTTCCTCTTATTACGATATTAGATTGAACCTTTGTTAGGATCAAGTTTGGAATTCGTATATCCATTTTAGTCTGGAAACGTTTACTCTTTTTATTACCAATATCTCTAACTCGACCTGTAAGTTGGAATTAATAACAGATTCTTTAAAATAACAAACTATTTCCATTTTTATAAGCAATTGTTTACAATTGTTGTCTAAAAGGGTTTGCTCATCCCCCAATAACACCATTTCCAAAGAAAACTGTTGAATGTATGTATATTATGTTCATTTGTCCTATAAGGGATTTGTGTGGCTTAAACATTTTTTCAATCATTACCTGACGAAATAAACAATATATCCTTAACTGAAATTCAACAATATAATTGGAAGTGCAGTACTATAATTAAAAGTTAACATCGAACAAGGCAATACTGAAATTAGAATAGAATCGAAGTATATAATACGCACGACCAATGTAATCAATGACTTCAATATTGCAATTAACAGTTATGCAAATGCCTTATTATTTCGTGTGATATGTTGCAGAGGCATTGAGCTTTTTTTGATAAACGTTAGTTCTTATTTACTGCTATTATTCCAGGAATTTGTTTGTTGGTTTCTCAAAATTTCCAGTATATTTTAATATTTTAAAACTGTGATTATTTGCCTTGCCTGTCACCTTTTCAAATCAGTAGTGTCATAAGCCTAAGCCTCCAATTAAATCTGGGTTTTTTTAGTGTCAAATAAACGCAATATTTTATGCACAGAAAATAAATTGTTTCCAGGAAACTTACCAAACACCTTGACGACTTTGGAGAAAATCTTGTCGACAGTCAGATCTACAGTATATGCTTTGCCGCTGATTGCCTCAACAGAACCACCAAACACGACATATTCTTTAGTTGGTGAACGAACAGATACAAAAGGTCTGTATTTGACGGCCCTTTTTGTGGCTAGTTTTTGAAATCTAGCCTCTGTAATGTATTCTTTTCCTTTTTCCAGACTGAAGCTTGCCTTTACGGACTTCATTAATTTTTTGTTCATTAGTGCAACTGCAAAAAAAGAGATTAAAGCATTACTTATAATGACTGTTTCAGAGAGAAGAAAATTGTATTACCCTTAGCTAAGGTAACATTTACTGAGCATTTTCCTCATGAGAATCAGTCGATCATTTATTAGTAATATCAAAGTGACATTAATATAATGTGCGATTCATTCGTGCTAATATTTAGTAAACGAGATGATAAATGTAAAACATAAATGTTGATGTGTTATTACGTACGTTTCATATTGATAGGTTGTCTGGATACTCCAGATAGTGTCATTTGACTATCTAATTGAAGACCTTTGTTCATAGAATATTCCAAAGATCCACGAAGATTTATGTTGTCTCTATTCGGGATAACTATTTCCAGGGCTGGTGTGAGAACATATGCTGATCCTTTCCTGCTCGTTCTTACTCCAGCTGTGACAGAATATGTTTTTGTGTTGTCAATAACGAATTGTCCTTGAAATTGCTTCAAAGACTTGGAGTTCTGAACAGAGCCTGAAATCAAAAAATATGTTGACACTTTTTATATATTCTTATATACTCAATCAATGTGTTTAAGATTTAAATCGATAATCATGTTCAAAAAATATTTCTTCTGTGGGTTCCATTCAACCATGTTTGAGCTGGCAAATAATAATGATTTGCAGTGGGCCGAAAACTACAGACAAGTGTAGAAGGTTTCATACCTGTTAATGTTGCAATCTTCCATGGAGAAACTAAGTTCATGTTCAAAGTTGATTCGGCTTTGTTAAGAAGGAAATTAACTTCCATGTGTCTATTGACCCTCGAACCAGGTGTGTTGAAAGCTAGTTTCATTTCAGACTGGGACCTTGACTAAAATTGTAGTGGAAAATGTTATGTTACTCAGTAAACAAAATCAGTTCAACATAGGAAACAAAAAACAGATAACAACGGAATTATATGAAGCGGAAATATAAATTGAAAGCTTGGCATTTTGAACGATTATTATTGAATACAAAAGATGCAACCTGAATCATGCCTCCGATAAATGTGATATTTATAAGAGGAAGGAACCAAATCTCTGTGTGAATTACCCCGTCGCGAATCTCATTGTATCGTTTGCCTATTAAAAATCGAATTTTCGTTTATGTAAGTTTATGCAAGTTCAAGATGTCTTCGTATTTATCTTGCTTACTTAATCAAAATAACAGATGTCTTTAAAAAATTATCTTGTGTTGTGAGATGTTGCCATTCTTCTTCATTGGGTCACGTTAGTGTTGTGTTTAATCAATTCGATAATCTATCAAAATACTTACATTAACCATTCTGGACTCAAATTTGTATCCAGCAAACGAATCTCTCTTAAGAAGTTCAACCTCGACACTGACAGGTCCGGTAAGAGGAAAATATGGTGCATCAGCTTTAAGAGATGCATTGGGGAACTGAATCTCTCCACACAGCTCAATACCAGTAACAGTTGACATCTTGTCTCCAGTACATACACGTTTTGTCTGTCTTCCCTCCGTTATCATCTGCTGTTCTCGATGTTCATCTTTGTGGATTGTGAAGAAAGCAGTCCTTCAAAAGTGAATATGAATATGCGTATTTATAAACTGAGTGAAATTATTTGTTTCAGTATGATTTGAGATAATCTTTCCTTTTCTTATAATTATCCTGATCAAAAATTCAAACTGACTGTTGTTATCTAATTGAACGTTCGTCTTAAATATATAACTATTCAGCATCGACTTACTTGAAATTAAAGATTTCCATTTTGTCTTGTGGTACATCGAGTTCTGCTACTAGAACCTGTCCGTCGGTGAGCTCAATCTTTCCTTGAAGTGATGTGCTTGTGTGCATTGTAGAGACCATCTTAAGGCCACTCTTGGTAACGTAAGCATCAACACTCATCATACTACTGATCTCAACTGCAGCACTATTAAAACAAAACGATGCATGAGACTTTAATCTCTATTACATTCTAGATATTGTCATTGAATGCAGGCGAACATTGTATCAAGCTTAAAGGCGGCATTTACATTCTTTTTTAAGTATACATGGCCTACAACACATTATGTTTCTAAAGTAATATCTAATTATCTTTCCAAAACGGTCTGTTCTACTTGTCTTTTTTCCTTAAGTTAATTGCAGCCTGATTTATCTCGTTTATTTTCATAGAAGATTTTTACTGTATAGTTAGTCTTGGCTTTTTATAAGGCAGAGTTCTTTGGGTTAACAGCTCTTGTATGTTCATGCACAGATGTGGCCTAGTAAAAAACTAACGTGTTAGCTTTACGAAACTTGGAAAGTTTATATATCTATATTATCATAAAAACTATATAATACCTTGGTTTGATAGATCCATCAATAGCCATACTTCTTGGGCGTGTTGCCATTTTGCGGATATCCATTTTACCGGACACACTCATGTCAATGCTAGCTGACCCATTCACAGTCAAGTTCAGTGGGAACCCAGCACTTGTAGGGATAATCATACTGCTGTCCAAGAACATAAAGTTCTGTGAAAACGTGTAGTCGTGATCCTTTGATAAGCTTATCAAAAGTTCAAGAATATTGAAATCTTCGTTAAACAATGACTGTTGTCCGCCAAATCGAGAATAGCGAAGTTCGTTACCAAATACTCTCATATAAAGGGAACCTTTCAACTCATCCATGGCAGATCCAAACTGAAATAATATACGCATCACGTTCAATTATACACAGAATGTTATGAAAATGTAGTGTAAAGAATTATCATCGTTCTAACAGTATGCAATAAGTATATTAATTTCCTAAAGTAGAGCAATTTGACAATACAAGTTCCTTGTCGTTTTAAAATTAATTTAATCTAGTAAATTTTCAAGTTATCTGCAATAGTTCGGTATAAATTGTTAGCCACAGCGCGCCATTTTAGCAATGTTAACTTACTCGGTTGTTTATGGACTGCATCTTCTGTCTACTGATACCCTTTACGGATTGTTCTGTTGCTCCGGTGTTTTCACTCTGTCCAAAGTAGCCATTTGGTCCAAAATATGCTTCCAAAAAGTATTCTAAGCCCTCAATTCTACCACCGACCTCAAGTAGGTTTACAGAGTTTCCAAACAAATCTACAGTCAAATTGGCCATTGCTGATCGTGGGATGAAAGAAGATGAAGACCAGATGAGGTTGCTTTCAACAGAAGCGCCAGTGTTTAACTTCTCAAGGAAAAACGAGCCTTCGTAGTTTCTGGAAAACTTCCTCTTATCAAGATCAAAGTCTTTTCTCAATTCTTCGTCTTCTAGAATGGTACGAATGTCCTGCTTGTGTCTATTGGATGTTTCCATGAGATTAGTGAGGTGTGACCAGACGAATGATCCAACTTGGTTAACTTCCTCGCCTTCTAAAGTAGATTTGATTCTCATAAGAATTGATTCATCTGCACATTCCATTATTCCTAGATATGCTCCAATTCTGAGTTCGGAATCTTCGTCCTTGTTGGTGAAAATGTTCATCATCTCGCGTCTCTGTCAAGGACATAAGCAGTGTGATATTTTTAAAGAGATATCCTTAACTAATCAATTTAATTTATTGCAGAGTATGCTATAATTATCAACTTCAATTGAAGTATTTCTATTTTGTGTGTGCTAGAATAACTAAGAGCTCAAGAAATGTATGTTCGCTTCATTATTAATGTAAGAATAACAAAACAAACAAAACAAAAGTCGCTAATGCAAGAAAATATTGTAGATGGCGTGGAATACAAAATAATTAAGTGTAATTATATACATGTGCTTATTATTGAGATGTAACAAAAACATATATACTATTAAGCTACATTTTGAACGGATACAATGATTCGAACATTTCTTTAGCAGGTAGAGCAAATTACGGAGATATTTGACTCACATTGGCATTGCATGGTACGCGTCTGAAAGCCTCAATAGAAGCAAGTCGGACTTCCGTTGGATTTTCTACTTTAGTCATACAAGAGTTAAGTGTTGAAATGGCTCCTTCTGCCTGTCCAGCATTTCCAATTGCTCGCAGACTTAAAACAATCTAAAATAGAAATTACTCATATTTGTTTCCCGAAAAGTAAAATAGAATATTTCTGTTGGAAAATTCAGAATAAAAGAATTTCATCACAGCATCAAAATAATAACAAACAAAAAATGTAAAATCTTCAAAAGAAAATAGAACAAAGGAATCAGTGTGTTGAATTATTAGATTCCGACACTTCTATGCTATGCATAATGGTTTTATGTCCACAACAGAACATAATGGTTTTATGTCTACAACAGAACATGCTTATTGATGGAGTGTACAATTCATATACGTCCCACTAAAATTTGATTTTTACTATCGCATTTTAAATAAGGATACGAAATCATTTGAGTTATGAAGAAAAAAATCGTTTTAGAGTTCAAACTCAGATTCATCCAAAATCAACAAATTCTAGTCACATACAACCATGGTTTATCAAAAACTTTTTAAGATTGTTGTAAATATTAACACTATTTAAATAAAACATGCTTACGTTCTGAATGGTGGAATCTTCGACTGTGCATTCGAAACCAATTTTCCTCTCTAGTGTAGAAATGATGCTTCTCACGTCACTGTCACCATCACAGGAATTCTTTTTACAGTAGTTATTTACTAGTGAAGAAACACCTAGCATGGATTTGACACTATTTCTGGATAGAAGGGGCTTTAAAATAAACAAACATTATTTGTCAGTATAGTTCTGGGTTTTTTGCTCTTATTGGTTTTGCTTTATTTCTTATTATTACCTTAAAAAAACATAAAATCGATCAATTGACATTTAAATAAATTTAAATTCTACTTTTAATTTTTAAATTTATGTATAAATTTTGCAATAGGTATTAATATCTGGTGTGTAATTAAATAAGTAAAGAAAACCCTTGATGACAAACGTTTTTAACTTCAGATATAGAAAATGTGGATATTCTGAGTACTCAATAAGTGGTAATTATTTCGCAACTCACTAGAACTTCTCTCAGCATCTCTTTTGTTGGGTGTTGGATGAATGCCAAAGCTGTAAGCCACATGTCAGCCTCTGGTCCAGTGACGTCATTGTTGTTAATCAACTCGGTCATCATTGTCAGAGAGGCGCTTGTGCCAATCATAGGAATGGCATCCAAAAACAGTTTCCTGTCGAATTAGAAAAATTGATTTTAAAATGAACGAATCCATTAAAGGTAAATATATGTGTTTGTTTTATACTAAAAACATGAGATGTTAGTCTACAGTAGTAAAGCATAACCAAAATAATTCTTAATCAATTGAACCTACTTTACGCATTTCTTTTTATCTCCGCAAACAGATCCATCGAGGATTCTTTGGTAAGCATATCGGAGAGAAGAGGCATCAACGGTTCTCAACATGTAGACAAGATCAGAGAACAGCTTTGGTGTATCTGGGCGTACATCGTCCTTTAAAGTTTCACATGCTGACCTTAATTTCATCTCAATCTCGCTGCGGTCGTGCATGACTTTATCAGCATCATATGCATGTTCGAATATCAATCCACGCTGTGCTCCAGCTGAACCTGTATTTTAGTAATATAATCATTTAGATAAATATAAAAAGTGTGTTCTTCATTTTCTACTTGTCATTAACAGGTATAGAATTACACATAGACTTACTCATAAATCAGTTTAAATGATATCAAGAAATACAACTTGAATGAGTAGATTTCATTCACGTACCTGTTGAAATTCTAGCTGTGCGTTCCCTTGCAAGACTAAGAGTCTGTCTTGTTTCTGTTACAGCACCGCTTGATTCTCTGGAGAATGGGCGGAACATGTGAGTCTCAACACAACTACTGGATCTGATGATGCCTTCCACGGTGATTTCCTGTTGGCAATTATGTTCACTCTTTACAAGAGGGAGGGACTGGATTTCCTGTAACAGAGAATACAACATAATAAGCACTAATAAGTAATCGTGACATCGATTATGTTACTGTGCCTTTTAGTATTCAATACAAAGGAAAATGGTCCTCAATAACAATATTCAAAATTGGATTCACTTTACTTTTCAACATATTAATATAAATTTCAGTATCTATTTATCTTTGAATTTATCATTGTTAGCTTACTTAAACTTAACGTTTAAATAGTATCTTAATATCAGACTTGTTTAACAAAAACAGCAAAGCCATAATAGAACAGCCTTCAAGTTATGTGATGGGGTTGGGGACTTACAGATGGTACTCTGTATGATGTTCCCTGAATGGACGAGGAATATCCGTGACGTTCTGTACATCCCAGTAAGTTCTTTGTCTTCTTTACAAGAACACCCGCGCTTGTACTTTCTGTGGTGTAGTTTGCGTCACAGTTACCAGCTACGTCAGACTACAATATTTAAAACATTCAGTCATTGCTTCAATGACAAAATAGTGATATGTAATTCTGAGTTAATGGCATAAATTTAAGCATGTCTCTTAAAATTAATTGACGTTTTTAAATCCCATTATACACCTCAAAAGGTGAATACGTTGCATAGTTACTCGAATTTATTAATATTTATATTCTTATCTTGTCGATAATAGTTCAGCATGTTCATTTACGCGCTTCCGCGTTGTCTTCTTATTTTTTCAAACTCAAAAGTCGTATTTTACCTCTTGCAGTTTCTGGTTGACGTTTATATCATCCATACTGTTCTGGAAAGCAGATAAGATACCACGCTTGATGTTCAGAATGAATGTTTTTTCATCTGGTGAAGGACAAATACTCTCCACGATGCCATCTTGGAATGAGAACCTAAGGTTCTGTCTCTCAAGAAGTCGTTTGAGTTCAGCACTTCCTGCAGACAACATCAATTGATCTGGGAGACTTGGATTCTTCTCGTGTAGTTCAACGCTATCGATCTGTGAAAAA
>JAUMGZ010168948.1:0-15237 GCA_032359645.1 Pododesmus macrochisma
TCACGCCGCAGACACATTGACGTGATACCTCACTCGGTCACAGTATACTGGCACCGAGCCAACCAGTCCTCCTCCAAACCATTATTGCTACGTGTTTAGCAGGGAGCGAGGTAAGGGCATGATGAAAGTATTCAAATGCTAAAATTTACTTATTGGCCTATTTAAACCAGATGGACGTTAAAGCGGTAATAATATTCAAAATGATACATCTCAATTATTCAAAACCAGCTACAATCGTCAAGTAAATGCCTAGTTAATAGAATAGAAATAATAGTTTCATGGATATATGATGTGTTGTAATTAAGTAAACAATAGATAAAAATCAGGTATTTTCCTGTTGATGCTGCCTAGTTAAAATTTAGCACCTTGACCTCTGGAAATCACTGAAGTAAAATCCAACGATTAAGCTGGTCGCCTAAAACTACTGTTTACCTAATTATTTACCTGTGTGCTTTGCTCGTGCTGTGACTGTTCACAAAGACATTCCAAGCAACATCGTCAACAATTGCTATGCTATACACGTGTACATGTTTACAAATAATATTCCACCTGTATACCTTTGTTAAATTAATCGATTTTCTAATTCACTTCTTTCAACCAAACATAAAACATTTTAAAAAATAAACACAACTCTTATATATGGTAACACTACCTGTACCCCCGGGTATGTTCTTTTACTTGGTTTAAACTGTAAGTGTTGGCTTTCGACCGGATTTGTTATTGTTGTTGTTGGACTTTTTCTTTATCAACTGAGCGTGCGCATGTTTAGTAAAGCTTGTCATAAAGTTCACGACAGGGTCATAGGAATAAGAGGCATGGCTTTTCAGGAATTATTGTTTTCCATACAAAAATTTGAGAAATCAAAAAAATATCGTTTTACTCCTGATATTTGTGTCCTTTATCAGTTGACAAAGCAGTATTACACTTTCTCACGAGAAAAGAATTATTAATCATTTGTATTTACCATCAGTTACCAAAAAGTAGTAAATTTGAAGAATAAAACCGTTTTAAGGCCCAATGAGCCTCTTGTTAAGATTAGAGACAAATTTATATTTCTGATAATGTGGCACCTCTGATGATATTACATTACAATGTTTTCGTCTTTTACATTTTATGTAAATATTGCACCTCTGAACTCCTTGATAATAAATAAGGTACAAAATAATATTTGTTTGACAGTACCCATAGTTGGTGTACAATATTTTGAAACCAGCGCAGTGGCGAAGTGGTTAGGGCATTCATGCTGGTAGACTGGTGCTAGAATCCCAGGTCGTGGGACGAATCCTTGTTGCTTCAAAACCTAGGACATTAAAATTAGGCAATCTTCTCGCTCCCTGCTAGACGCTCCAGCATTACTGGGTAGGAGGAGGACTGTTGCCTCGGTGTCAGGGTAATGTGACCAAGTGAAGTATCATGTCAATGTGTATGCAACGTGATATTTCAGTGAAACAGCACTATAAAAGTCGCCATAAGTGTGCATTGCCACAAGCAAACACTGATCGATATGATCTATACTTAAATTAAAGGAGGCTAAACCCCAATAGAGAAAAAACTAACAAACAATATTTTGAACTTTCCTTTAATATGATTCAGACTACTTTCTAAATTGCCAACCGAAATTCACATATGACTGACTACCTGCTAGGAAAACATGAGCACCATTAAATAGTGCCACTATATAATACTAGTTACTTTTACAGTGGAGACCACTGAAATAACATTGACAATATCTCATTTGCTTACTTTTTTATGTCTTGAGTTGACAAATCAGTTTAAAAAAAGATTACAAATTGTTAAAAAATATTGTTGTTTGAGTTCCACTTCCATTAATTAACATGCAAATTTAATCAATATAGCTAACAAGAAAAATGGAAATTTTCCCCATGTGTTATCTTGTTTTGACAAGCAGGAAGGCTAACAAACGGCTCTCTGTTTGCCTCTGTCTCATGCTATTTAGCCAGCTCTTATAATGCTTTTAAGAAAAACAAATATACAACAGAAATGTTTATGGTTCAAATATGTTGCAAAGGTTCACTTGGGGACACAGTGTTTTACTGCCATATTTCTTTATGTTCTATGCAACTGTGCAAATCTCTGTAGGTGTCCCTATACAGTAGGGAGGGGTGCATCTGGGCTAAATGGGGCTTGAAGAACAAATGAGGGGGATGACTTGTAATGAATTTCTAAACAGCCAATACAGTTTGTACAAATGTGGTGCATAGCTGTGGTAATTGACGATCAAGCAGACGGGTTTGTGTTTATCTAATGACCTTCATGTACTGTTGATAAACTACACATCCACTGTATCATAGTGTATACATGCCTAGATAACTGGCCCTCTATGCCCATCAGTGTCATAATTAACACACTATGTGTTAATCAGAATGCTCATAAATATCAGGTTCTTAGTTCAATCCAAAAAGCCAGAAATATGCCAACCCAAATCAAAACATGAAAAGATTGTTCCCTTAATTTAGGTTGCAGCTAATTGACCACCAATTAGGCAATAACACTTGAAACAAGGGCCAAAACAATTAGGCATACACTTGTGACATAAAGGTCATGCGTTCATTCTTGTGAGGTCTTTACAACATAGCCAAGGTCGTGTAATAGGTAAAAATTAGATTTATTTGATGCAGAATGTGATGCAAATAGTTGCTATAATTTTAAGATGCACGACAGAAATCTCGAATAACTTGGCTTATTTTCCTCATTATATTGCCTTCCACGTACTCCATGGAGAAAGTTATACTTATAAAAAAAGAATTCTGCATTCCTAAACAATTAACTTTTTCACCTTTTCTTTCTAGAATAAATGAGAATTTATTTCTTGGATAGAGTCTGAGTGAGGAATCTGGCTCAAAACTTGGTACAAATTTCTTACTGGATTATTACATCCAGAATATGTTGCTCCAGCAGACATTTCACATTCCTCACATGTGTCATGGAATTACTTGAGTGTGGTGTACCCACCTCATAAAACGGCTTACCTCTGATGATGACCACTTACAATGTGTGGTCTAGCTATAGTCAAGGTCAGGGGCCACAAGACAGAAATAATTTCCTGAAGTATGCCTTCGGTCTGCACACTGTCTTCCCAAGCCAAATATTTATCACATCTAAATGTAATCATATGCCAGTAATACAAGTCTTGCAATACTCTAGGGAGGTACAGTGAAGTTCAGTGACCAGGAAGCCCAATACATTGGTGTTATAAAAGTCTGCAGAATACAAAACATGATCTTTATGATGCAGAACCTTCCTTTGATGATGAAAATACCACAGAAAACATTTGGTGAATATTATTTTCCAGTGCTTAATTTTTGTCTGGAAATACAATGTAAATATTTAAAGATCTTTTTAAGTGATTCAACAGATAGAAGTTATAAAATTTAATACATAAAATGGTGGTACCATGCCCAAGGGTATTAAAGTTTGACCTCATTAAATCCTACCGTTATGATACAGGATAGAACCAAAATTATAATTGCTAAAAAAGCAATATAATCATGAAACTAAAGCATCTGATTTCAATAAAATATTAAAAATCATAAAAATGGAATAATTATCTTAATCCTCTGATTTATGGCTCTTATAATAGCAATGCAAGCATTTTTAAATGCCAGACCTTGCTGTTCCTGTCCTGTGTGTAATAGGCATCTTAATATGATATTGGACTGCAACTCTGCATAAAGTCGTCAAGAAATTAATTGGCAGTTAAATGTTTTATTATCAATAGATCAGCACTTTCTTACAAAATTACAAGTAATCAACAGATTCCATTTGTACATGTTTATAAAGCAGAAATTTAAATACATTGCTGTTAATCCTAATCAAAATATTTCACTTTATTTTTTAAAACCTTTTGAGCAATTCTTTTTAAATATCAAAATTGCATTCTCATCAAAGTTTTTTTATTTGAATGGTATCAGACTTAGGAAAACGGAAACAGATTGGTGCATATTTCCTCACAGTGAAAACATGCATGATTCTTAAACTAAGATTAGATTTCTCTTTGTTGACTTAGTTATATTGATAAACCATCAGGCATTACCTTCAACCAAACACTACGTTTTATTTTGATCTTTTTATCGTATGCACTTCACAAATAAGTTGGTTCTAATCAAAGCAAGGAATCCAGGAAAGAATCCAACACTTGCTTGTATTACATAACCATGCACCTTGCTTTTGTGTAAGTTTGGTCTCAGTGTAGATAAACAAATGTGCTATCTTGATTTGTTTGGCCTGGGCCATTGATTCAAGTGACTGAAGCACAAAAAGTGAATGAATACCAGCAGTGCAGGTTAGAGTTTGTTGATATGAGTGGTTAATTAATTAGTGATAGGTTGGCATTCTGGTTTCCCTAAAGTACATATGTGTACTCTATACAATGTCTGTATAGACCAGGTGACCAATTGCAATGCCACTGACAGCACGTCATACAACTCAAATAAACTTTATGATATAGATGACGTTCACACACTGAATGACAGGAACAATTCTTACCATGATGATTCAACCATTCCAAAGTTGCATCAAGTGTATACATATTGCTAATGATAAAGCACTTTTGAAATACACTAAGTTGTACTTGTCATCCATGATTCCCCACCACATGTACTTAAAATGTACTTTTGTTAAAGTCGGGAGAACGTTTTAGAGGAAAACAACATTAATGTTGTTTGTGTTGTATATAGTGGCAGACGCACAAAAAATCTATATTACTATGGTACCATACAGTTGTTGATGATTATTGAAATGAATATGTCTTATCCAAACAACTGTACCGTTGTTTATGAAAATTATGATCTCCGAGTTATAGCAAAATTGTCTTGTCTGAACTAACATGATAAGATGAAACAAACAAAGTCATAATTTTAAGTAGAGCAAGAAGTCGGTTAAGAGAGCTAAACTTGAAAGCCAGGAAAAACGATCACTATGTTCTTGAACATGTGGTATGTAGTGGTGGTTAGTAAGTACATGGAATTAGGGCAGTGACAAAATATACATTCATAGTGCATTTTATAGTTTCGAATCGCTATTTTCCATTTTTGAATATTTGTTATTATTAGCTTAAAAGTCAATCTAGACACCTGTTGTTGGCATTCGATTATTTCAAGGTTAAATTGTAACAGATTTACAATGGTGGTTTTGAGAATATGTCTCTGCTAAATCTTAATTCAAGGAAAACCATTATTCCGAACTAGTGAAATGCGCATGACTATTTCAAACAGATTTGATAGATAATAGGTATATAAAAAACAATTGCAAAATGAAGTGGTCGAACGTGTTGTTTCAGTTTGCAGGTGATGTTGATGTGCAATGTTGTCGATTACTTACAATGTCTTGCATAGTACAACATGTCACAACATATCCTTGGTGGTATGGAATTTCTCTGTTGCCATGGTAATAAGTAAAAAGATAAGAAAAGTTATGTAAGCAGTGTGGAAATATTAGCACTGTAGATTCAATCAACCCTTTGTTCAACATAAATTACAACATGATCAAAATATTCAATGATATGATAGATAAGTATAAACATTATAGATTAACTGATTTTACTTTCGAGATGAGAGGGTGATGTTATTTAGTAAATATTTTTTATGCTAGAGCCACAGTGATCGAACTAAAAACCGGATGTACCGAACTCCTCGTGACTTTCCTCTACTTCAGAATGGTAACTGTATGGCTATTTGATTCGTGTATGGCTTCTAGCAGTTTGCCATACACATCTCTGGTGAAGGAAAATCAAGAGGAGTTCGGTACATCCAGTTTTTAGTTCAACCAGTGTGAGAGCTGTTCAAGTTGTGTGATCCCAAAAAAATTACTTTACATGCAAGGCCAAGGAAGGTTTGGCGCTCCAAAATTAATATATATTTTTCATGCAAAAAGATACAAGGTTTGGTGCTCCATAATTAATGGTCACAAATTTCTTATTTCCACTTTAAAAATAGTAAATTTGGCTTAATAACCTTATGATGAAGTGTATTAGACAGTTGTCGACCAGTATTTAGTTGTTAAAAAGATGTGTGTATTATACATGTACATTATGCATCGGGCGCCCTTCTTAATAAGTCAAGATGATGGACTTGGTCAAGTTGGCTATGTTTGGCTTGCAAGAAAAACACAAAAGCAATAATTGTCGTTAAAGGGCATTTATTATTTTGTGAATGACGATGTAGGCTATAAATGGTATATATACATATTTACAGACATATAAAAGATAAAACAACAAGAAATGCCAGACATGGCAAATCTGGGCTAATATATGGTTCGGTAGTAGATGTATTTATTATACATGTACCGGTACATTGTATATTATTGCATGTTTACATTAATCCTTGCATTTTAATTGTTAATTAACATTTTATAGTATAGACAGGTGCGATACTTTTACTGGATGGATGATCAGTAAGCTAGTGAAGTCACAAGCATTTGCACCCTAGTAACTTCCCTTTGTTTATGGGTGGTGTAGTGGTATGACTACACCAAAAGGGGGCAGCCATTTTTGCCACCCAAGATTGTGCCCGGGGAAAAGTCATGCAACGTTTTCAAACGTAGTTACTTTCGATTGATGTTTTCGGTGTTTACTGGTGAATTATGGATACATAAATGAAACATTGCCTTTAGCGGTTTCCTGTGTGATTCAAAACTCCTGAAAACTATTTGGTAACAAATCGGTAAGGTCTCAGAAACCGACTTCCGTGTACAACTAAAAACGGGTATTTTAGGGGCGGAAAAGCAATGGAACGGCATATAAATTTTTGTGTTTTTGAAGTCTTCTAGGGGCAATCTTTCATTAACTGAAACAAACAGGACTTTCTATTGCGACATTTTTAAATGAGAAAATCACAAAATACACAATTTTACTATAATTTTATAGTGCATGATTTGGTTTAGTCACCCCTAGTGGTCATACTGGGTCAGATGTTTGTAGATGGAACAATTACAATGAGAGTGTGGCACAGATAACATAGTTCAAAATAACAGCTAGTTTTTTTTGAACATTTTATGACAAACCGTAGCATTTAATTTCATAAATACAATCCAATACATTTCTAATTTTACAATAATCTGGAGTGATCATACACTATAGAAACAGTCAAATATAAAACTTGGGTGTATTTACAGTTTATAAATTCTAACGTTTTATTTGGTTTTTTTCTTGATTTAGTCGCTGAAAGCTGAAAAATCATCCTTTACTCTCTTTAAAAACTCACACAAAGTCTTAAGATCATTCAAGTGTCAAATGAAGTACATGCTGAAGGAAAAAATAACATTAAAAGAAAGTTGGAACATATTTTAAAAAAAATACTTGACTGTTAAGTGGTTTATGGAGAAGCGTGATAGTATCCTCGCCGTACTTGCGTCATTCCTCATTTGATTTGCAGTAACTTTTGGTATTCTTATAGATGTATAAACATTGAATTCTTAAGACTGAAACATCAACTCTACAACTTGAGTAGAAACAGATGTGTTCGAGTTATTGTTTTTTACAAAAACTTAACAGCAGAGACCCACGATTATTCTTTATAGCTAAAAGTGAGATTATTAGTATTTGAATTTTGCAAGAGCAATTATTCAGCATTATATATCTAGGAATCCAGAAGTGTCTTTTGGTATTAGATTGTCATTTAAAGATTAAACCTATAGCATTTCGTTAACGTCATGTACATGTTTATATTTTTAGTCCATCTGGATCAAAGGTCCAAGGTGGACTTTTCTCATACAAATCATGTCCGTCGTCCGTCCGTCCGTCGTAAACTTTTCACATTTTTGACTTCATCTCCTAAACCACTGGACCTATTTCATCCAAACTTGGTAGGAAGTATCCCTAAGGAAAGGGAAATCAGATTTGTTCAAATGAAGGGGTTCAGCCCCCCAGGGGCACCACTAGGAGGCCAAAAGGGGGAAAATTTGTCAAAACTTCAAAAATCTTTTTCTAATAAACTAGAAAGCCTAGAGCTTAATGTTTCAGTATGTAGTAGCTTTAGGGCATGGAGAACCAGGTTTGTTCAAGGCATGACTCTTTGGTCAAAAATAGGTAACACGTTTTGGGGTCAAAGTTCAACACTATAACAAATATGTTACCTATTCACATTTTTGACTTCTTGTCCAAAACTACTGGACTAATTTCATCCAAACTTGGTAGAAGTCATCTCTGGGGAAAGGGAATTCAGATTTGTTCAAATGATGGGGCTCAGGGTTTCAGGGGTGCCACTTTGGGGGCTGAAAGGGAGAAAATTTGATAAAATTTCAGAAATCTTCTAAAAAAACTAGAAGGCCTAGTGCTTAATGTCTTGGTTTGTAGTAACTTTAGGGCATGGAGAACCAAGTTTGTTTAAGGCGTGACTCTAGGGTCTAAAGTACAAATGCCAATCCAGATGGACGTTAAGGCCTGATGGGCCTCTTGGTTTGTATACATGACTGTTCATTTGTATGACAAAATAGTATAACCAATTTATAAGGTGTATATATCACATCAAGGTTCATTGGGTATTGTTTTTTTGTCTTAAGTCCAGAATATGATGTCCTATACATCATAATAGGCATGTAAACTAGCTGGCTGTGGTATGAATGTGTTAGTACATGCTACATGATGTGCCATTCTATCTTGACATGTATCAAACTCCCTTGTGCTTCATTACAATGTGTATCCCTCGTGTAGTTACATTCCCAGAATTCTCTTCTCCAGTTTCCCTCTGTTTGTACTCTATATCATGGCTTATTTTACCTCCAAATTCTTGTACATGTACATTCAGTCTGCCTCTTCATTGCAAGACAATGCTTCTGTTAGAATGTTAAGTTTTCGGACAACATCTTTAATTTGGTGCTAATTAATTGTTTAGAACTTGTGGCTTACACAGTACATGGATAGTTTTGGAATATCTGGATGAGAAAGGTAATCAAATCATTATTTCTTTTGAAGTTTTGTTTGTTTTATTGGTATTTAATGCCCCTTCAACTCATGTTTAGGTCATATCGAGACGGTGTCTGCTTGCAACAGTGCACACTTATGGCAATTTTATAGTGCTGTCTCATTGAAATATGATTTGAAATGAAAGAAATCTAAGAAAAGAAGCAAATGTTGTGTCAGTATTAATTAGATCGGAAGTTTGTATGAAATTTTTGCAATGCCACCCAGTTTTCCTTAATAATCCATATTGCTCAACTACCACCAAAATTTCCAACCATTATACTATTTATTATATAGCAGTCTTAGCTTGCCTTCTTTATCTTCAACATCTATCGAATTGTCAGTGTTTAAAACCTTCTGCTGCATTAAAAGTTTTAAGAGAACATGTGATGTTGCAAGTGTAAGACTTAAATTTGGTCATTCAATAGAGTAAAATGTACTGAATTCTTGTAGGAAAGCAATGCACTGGTTCAAGTATCTCTCGTGTGTTGCTGAATGATTCATAGGAAAGGTGCTAATGTGTTCCGATTGCTAGTTAGTTTTAACAGACATGACAAATGACGTACATATGAAATTTATATGACACATTTATTGGCTCAATTCGGTACTTGTACCTGTTAAACAAGTCGAGGCCAATATATGATTAAGTCATTAAGGGTAATAGTTTGGCAGGTGCTTTTTGTGTATTGAGGTTTTGGCCAAGTTGTAGTTGCTGTTTTTGTATACCTTCATACCCTGCCAACAATCTGTGCTACATCTTCTCTGATCTTGTGAATTGCCTCACATTAACGCACTGTCATCAACACATTTATTTATAACCAAATTGGATTTTAATTTTATCACAACAAATTTAAGTCCTTAACTGATTTAGATTTCCCTATTGATTTTGTAGATAAGAAGCAAAGCATTTAACTTCTTTAGTTATTAATCTAATCTTTTTTCTAACAATCAGAAATTCTGATAAGAAGTTGCTAAATCAAGCAAAAACACCTTAAAAATAACAAGTGTTTTTTTTGGTCATTGTTGTGAATAGGCACTGATATTTTACCATTAAGGGTAAAAATAACCTTACCATAAGTTGTTATTTGAATATGTGTCTCATGTGCAGTCAAAATCTTTTGATAGAAAGTTAACTGAATGATCCTCCTTTTCTAATTATTTTAAAGCAGTAATATTCTTCCAGTTTACTACTTTTTGGAAACCTGAGAAATACAAATACTTAATAATTCTTTTCTCTTTAGAAAGTGTACTACTGCTTTGCCAACCTGCAAAGGGTGGAAATATGGAAGTAAAATGTTATTTTGTTGATTTATCTCATTTTTGACTGGATGGTAATAAATGGCGGATAGTCATACTCCTTATTCCGATGACCCTTTCGTGAACTTTATGTCCAGCTTTATGGAGCATGTGTATGCTCACTTGATAAAAAAAAGTCCTACAATAACGTTGACGAATCCTGGTCGAAAGTCAACACTTACAGTTTAAACCAGGAAAAAACCCAGACAGGTAGTGTCACCATATATAAAAGTTGTGTTTTTTTTTTTTTAATGTTTTATGTTCGATTGAAAGAAGTGAATTAGAACATCGATAAATTTAATGAAAGTATTCGGGTCGAATATTATTTGTAAACACGTACATGTGTATAGCATAGCAATTGTTGACGACATGGGTTGGAATGTCTTTGTGAACAGTGCTCAGCACTAGCAAGGAGCACATGTAAATAATAAGGTGAACAGTAGTTTAAAGTGACCAGCTTAATCGTTTGATTTTACAAAGACTTCGGTGATTTCCGGAGGTCAAGGTGCCAAATTTTAATTAGGAAATTACCTGAATTCTATCTATTGTTTACTCGATTACATCACTTGTTATATTCATGCAACTGTTATTTCTATTCTAATTTAGGCATTTACTTGACGATTGTAGCTGATTTTGGTTAATTGAAATGTATTGTTTTGGAGAATACTACAGCTTTAAACTAATATCACCAATTAATTTAAATCATTTGTGAAGAAGTTTACTTGTAACCAGTGCACCTCAATAACCGCATGCAGCCATGTTTTAATACTTGGTGTCCCACAGTTGTACAGAAATTAAGCTATGTGCTGTGAGTTAACTGTAATTCCTTAATACATGTGCTCATTGTCCTTAATTAATGGCTGTTAAACAATTGTAAGAACTGACATTCAAGTTCTCTGCAGATGCCCTAGATGACATTGAATGTTTATAGGTTCTGAAGTGAGAGAGTGAATTGTTAGCAGGTTTTGAGGCATATAAAACACTTCAACATTGGTTTTAAAGACACTCATCTTGTAAACAAGGCATGTGCTTTATTTCATGCACACTGCAGCCACAGTTTATACCAAATCTACATGTGCATCTACATATATAAGCTGAAGATGTTTCTCAATGATAACATATTAATATTCCCATCAACACCTGGGCCCTGTATGTGTGCTTGTATCAAATCCTGATATTATGGCAGACAAATCTGTCTGCTGCTCGTTCTTGGTCTATTTATAGGATTGCGTACAAAGTTGCCTCAGTGGTAGGTCGAGATTAGGTCTACCTAGGTTTCAGGTGATAATTATGGATCCTCTGGGAACCGAGTTAGCTCACCCTGCTGGAAGCACTGGGTTCAAAGAAACCTACACATGACTTAATCTACTTTTTTACCATTTGATAAACAAACATTAGCCACCTCTATTTCTATATCTCGAGATAACTGTTAAAAGGTAAATAAAAATGTGTTTTGGGGTAATGTATTCTTATTACAATTTTTATCATTGCCAGTAAATATTAACTTATGATAGTAGTTCAGGGTCAGTGAGAACTCGTGTAATGTTTTAGCACTTCCTTTATAGCCTGCATCAAATTAAATCAATTAAGCTTAATGGTATTACCTGTTTTAATGAGGTTTTGCTAAAACTTTGTAAACATGAACTTTCTTATTATTAACGCGATGAAGAAGCGTACTTTTTACTTTTCATAACATTTCAATGCACTCTTTATAAGTCAAATTGGGTTACCAAACCAGGCATTGTTACTCTTGTGACTCTTAAAAGGTGAATTTATGATAGTTTTGTTTTGCACGGAAGACACAGTTGTTAAAAATGGCATGAAACAAAAAAGAAATAAACATTTCTGAAAATTTTAACTAAGTAATGATAAAACTCAAATGTATAACATTCCGATTCAGTTAAGTAATTATTAGGTTTAAGAAGTTAAAATATTAATTCAGATTGAATTCTAATACATTTGTATATACCATCATATTGAGCGAGATTTGGTGATATAGTGAGCAGAGTGTGGTCTGTTCAGTTACTGGCAGATTGCACAGAAATAAAAGTACCATACTTAAATATGACCCTATAATTAGAATAATCACCGACTAATTTGTGTGTTATACACAAGGCCTTGCACTAAACAATTTTGTCATATTTTTGCCAGCCTCTGCAGCATTCCATTTAAATGGGTACAATGATACGGTACACATTCCTGACATAGCTGTAGTAAGTAGCGGTCTGTAGTAATGTCATCCTTGTTCTCATTGCCAGCTGCTCTGCATACAAACTATGTAGTGGAAACCCTGTCTCTGCAAGGGCGGCTTCAAACACTGCATTTTTTGTATGTTCTTGGACTTGACCCAAACATCTTAATTCAGTGGGAACAATCTTACTATAAATCTTGTTTTAATTGCTGGATAAACATCGATGGAGAATTTGATAACCAAACTTGCTGCCAAACAATGGTAAAAACAATATGTGTGGATGCATTCCTGAAGGATAATTTGTAATTTACTTAGGAACATTTTTTGGTATTAAATTACATTTGAAATAGACCTTGAGTTTCCATTAATTCTGCTGTTTTTATTTTTAGATTGAAAACACAAACAAGAAAAGATTACCGAACCAAGGAGAAGCACACTTTTGTTTCTATGGTAATTTAATAATTATACAGAGGGTGGAGGCTGGTACAACAGGACAACTTACAACAGGTATAAACTTGCACTATATCGTACAAACAATGTAAAGACTTCAAAAATCTTCTACTAATAGACTAGAAGACCTAGAGCTTGATGCTTGCATATGTTAGTTATACCTTTGGTGCAATTAACTTTCATTGTCATCCTTTCTGGATATTTCATATTGCAAGATACACTAGCACAATTTTCCTTCTTTATAAAGTTTCCCTACATTGAAGCAGATAAGAAATACAGAACATTAATATACCATATCTTATCTAAGTGAATTGGTTAACCAGGATGAAGGACAACCTCTTGATCTCTTGGTTCTTTGGTTGAAGTTGAAGAAACTCTTTGCCATTCATATCTATAGTGATGTTAGCTAGATTTCTAGACTTGTGCGATTCATATTTATGCCCCCACCATTGTAAATAAGGATACATAGTGTTACCCATGACATGTCAGTCATGTGTGAAGTTTCATGTCAATGTGTCTGCGGCGTGATATTTCAGTAAGACATAAGTAAGTCGCCATAAGTGTGCACTGTCGCAAGCAGACATTGTCTCGATATGACCTAAAATGAGTTAAAGGGACACTAAACCCCAATAAAACAAACAAACAAACCGTCATGTCTTAAGTGAAGTCACAAATTTCATTTCCACAAAATAGCTTTTAAAGAAATGGATGCATTTGACCTTATTTGGTATATAGTTGTATCTCACCCATATACAGGTCAAGTGTGTCAGGATTTGTTTTGGTGAACATTTATCTGGAGTTATGGACCTTTCTTGGTCACAACACAAAAAGGAATTGACAAAATTGAAACATATCAGACATCTATATTAGTTGCATACCATCAATATACGGGTTAGATTTTATATATATATGAAAATATGACTTTGTCCTAGAGTTATGGCCCTTTTTTGGTCACATATTTGGTTACCATTCAATAAATTTTTAAGGATTTGCTGAATTTGAATCTTATTTGGCATATACCGTAGTTGCATCACATCAATTATAAAAATTGGTCAAGTACCAGTACAATATTTGTACAAAAACCAACCAAGGAATAAAGATCAGCAATTGGTAACTTTTATCATAAAAACAACACACGTTAAAGAAATTGTACTCTGTGTAAAATCCATTTGATTTGGTAAGAAGTGGCGTGAGATTCATTGGGATTTGAAGAGATAAGATTTACCGAATAGACAAGTGATGGGTCGGTATAATACTTAGCGTGTTACGGGTAATGAAGCGTACTAAGACAGAAATAGCAGTCACACTTTTTACTAGAGAAGAGTAATGATACAGAAGTGAAATGAGGGACTAGGAGTGCTGTTTTATATCATCTATTGTCAAGGTCAAATGTTAATCACCTTATCTACCTGTTATAGTGTACATATACTCCCTAGGCATACACCATTGTCACTCACCTATTGTTTGTACGATGTCAGAAGTCTGTTTTTAAAACTGTCTCCTCGGGTTATGATTGGCTATACAGATAACTTTTTGTTAGAATGTGTAGATTTGAAAGATTACAGGAAAAGGTTCAAAGTTGTAATTATAAGTGACACAATTGTGTTAAAATGTGTGTGATAGAATCTATAACATAATTATGAATTACTACAAAAAACTATGTATTTGAAGAAACTGTCGGAGAGAAAAAAAGAAATTCTTTTATGAGAACTATTCTTTTCAAAGTTTCTAAGATTGGACATTTTATGCCAAAGGAGATAAAGTTATATATGAAAACAGGATTTAAATATGTAAATAGTGGAAACTAGTTAGTTTCTAACTCAAACAGCCACCAAAAGCAAGAAGCCAAAACCTAGCTCAAGGACAAAAACAGCCACTACTAATTGATAGCCAACTATTGTCTCAAACACTGTCAGAAATAGCCAACCATCAAGACATGTCTTTATTAGGGCCAGTACAGCCATCACAAACAAGCAACCTAGACATGTCTCAAACAGAGCCATCACTAACAATCATCCAATACCTGACTCCAACATAGCCTTCACTAACAAAAAGCCAAGATCTGACTCTAGCACAGCCTTCACTAACAAACAGCAAAGATCTGATTCCAACATAGCCTTCACTAACAAACAGCAAAGATCTGATTCCAACATAGCCATCACAAACAAACAGCCAAGATCTGATTCCAACATAGCCTTCACTAAGGCCAGAGTTAAAAATATCTTTGTTTGGTGTAACCCGACCCAAGATCATGGGTGAGGGACCGAAGGAAGAGTGAAAATTATATTTGTTATTAAAAAATAATTTTATGTTTAATAAATGCATCTTCGTCAAATAAGGATAAAGCCAATCATACAATTATAACTGTCTTTTTATTATTTTT
>JAUMGZ010168959.1:0-15234 GCA_032359645.1 Pododesmus macrochisma
AATTCAAAATGTGCGCATAGTCAAAACAGGAAAAAAAGTATCTGTACAACATCAATATATTTACACTTTTATATATAATGAAAACATTTTAGTAATTTGAATACTTTTTATCATAAAGCCAATTAAATATTTTGAAAAACTGGAACAAATAATGATTTTAAGGGTGCTGACCATTCAATTAAGAGAAATGACAATGTACATGTACTTTTCAGAAAAAAATGCCAACGTGTATTTTTGAAAACTACCCACCATAAGTGACAAAATGAGTTATGTTGGCTTGCTTCCTCAAAAAGTACCTACGGACCTCAAATTTCATACACATGTCAATGGACTAATATGTCTTATATGTTTTAGGACCACACTGTTAATAAGTGTTTACACTTGTTGTGTCATCCTAGGTAAATCATGCTTGTCTGTTAACTTAAATGTGTTTCACCAAATATATGTTTCTATGTGTTAATAAAATTTGTTTACAGCGTTATTGAGAGTACCGGAAGTATCTGTATGTTTTTAATTAAGACAGCTCACAACCGATTAATAATGCATTGCAAAAAAGAAATCGATATATAAAATATGTTTTTATAACAATTTTTACAGTGTTACTGTGAGTATAGGAAGGATATATCTTAGATTTGTTTTTAATGCAAACAGCTCACAACAATAGTTCATTGTAAGAAAGAACACGATATATTAAAATCTTGAATACAAACTGAAGAGAGAATTTATAACAAGGTAATGTGATGAATTTTATTATATGACTATCACCGTTCGAATCAGGTTAAACAAAGATTTCAATAAATTTGTAACAAAATTCAATTATACTGTTTCATATTCAGAAGGATGAAATTATTATGGTTGTAAAAAAGTTAAATACAAACAATGCATGTGACACCGGTGGCATGTTAAATGAACATTTGGTATTTTGAAGGTATCAAAATGAAACAATGTATATTTATATTCCAAACGCACATATGATACGTATAATATCATATATGAATGTTGGTTATGTATGAGTTGTCATTTCTATATACTTTATGGTGAAAGTGAACTGTTATACTGTTTACATCTATCAGATGGGACATATCATACAGTAAAAATCTCGGATTATGTCACAGTTTGGAGGCTAGGCATATGTAGGGCAAACATGTAGATACCCTTTATCATCTCCTGAGGACCAAGATTCGATAGAGTTTGCTCAAGACAAAACAATCTCAGTCCAAAGGTGAATTTATCTCTGTTTTACACAACCAGTGGTGATGACTCTTTTTCTCCCACATTTGACACCTTGAACATAGCGATAGCATATAGAAAACAACAACCAAATTACATAACGTCCCTTAATAGCACCTCCTAAAATGTACATTAGTGCACATATAGTGACGTCATTCCATTGTTAAATGTCGGGCGTGAAAGCTGTCTTTCCCAATTTATCTATTCTCTAGTAAAAACTAGGGTAAGGCTAGCATAGAAAAATAAGTTGTTTCCCCTCTCCCTATCCCCTTTGTTTTAGTGTGTAGGTACGTTAGATACTTTCTGTCCTCATCATTTTTGTACAATACTTGTAGTTATATGACCTAACTAAAGTAGTAAATCGAAAGACCAAGGCGATATCCTAGGCCGTAAGTCCATGGCCAATGGCAAACAATAAGAAAACGTTGGACGCACACAGAAAAATGAACAAAATATACATTTATTAACTATAAATGGAAACATCACGATCTTCTATAAAAAAAAACTAGAAGTGAGACCAGGTGCTCGCGATATGGTAAGCATTTCCTGCTACACATAACACATTATACATGTATACTAAAGTATAAAGTAGTAAAAACGAAAACCAAGACTATATGCAAAAGGCGTAAGTATAAAAGGCTCTACTGTGACGAATATTAACAAAACGATTTCTTCTGAAACTATCATAGTCAGCATAAATGTTTCGAAATGTATACATAAGAATAAGTTTTTGTTTTCAAGTCAAAGTTATTGAAGCTTAGTTTCTTTATATCGTTCATTATGAGTCATTTTCTGAAACCAGTTAAAAAAAACGCATTGCATCAAGTTGAACATGTTTCAAAATACTAACTTCTGTTTAAGTACAATTTCTCAGTAAAGTAGTAAATACGAAATTACTAGACGATATTCAAAAGACGTATGACCATAGACATTGGCAAACGTGGGATGTATACAGAAAAAAGAAAAAAAAAGTTATCTTCTAAAAAAGGAAATATCATGAACTTCTGTTAAAAACAAAACTAGCAGCGGAATCAGGTGTCCGCGAAGGAATAAGAGTTTACTGCTACTCATGTGTCACCGTCTGCGATGTTTCCATGTCATTACGGTATATGGCAACCCTTTTTATAGT
Organism: Pododesmus macrochisma; assembly: GCA_032359645.1. Classification (NCBI taxonomy): domain Eukaryota; kingdom Metazoa; phylum Mollusca; class Bivalvia; order Pectinida; family Anomiidae; genus Pododesmus; species Pododesmus macrochisma. The sequence goes on from JAUMGZ010168959.1 coordinate 2,360, forward strand.
TCCATATGCCACCATAAAAATCTGCCACGTATATCGTGACGAAAGAGCAAAGGAGGAAAAAAACGTTGACAGGCCAGGAACAGTAGCAGTATATATATATAATGCATATCGTAAAAACAGTTGATATTTACTAAAATAAAAAGAATTCATATTACTTGACAGATGCAAAATACCGCGTTCAATTCAAGATTTGAAATAAAGATATTTTGATGCGGAAATAGTTATAAAAGACTTTGCGTAGGACCAGTTTAAGTAGGTAGGTAAGGAGAGAGTAAACACGCTCTGTGTTATTTAGGCCTTAAAGCATGTGAGATGCAGAGGAATCTCCGTCTTAGAAAGGTTCTTTTAGTCCATTTACAATCTTTAACAGAATTACTTATATCGTCAAGCAGGCTATCAGACATAGGTGTTATTAATCCTGTGTGATTTATATTACAGAAAAGAAGGTAGGTAATAGATATTTATTTGGTGAAGAAATTTTTCTTTAATGAATTTTCCTTCAATGAAATGCATGAAGCTATCAAAAAGCTTACCATTATCATGTACATCTTTGTGTGTGTACATGTATATACATATACAAATTATTTTGAATAATTACATAACAAAATTTCGAAGCTTTCGGCCGCACTACCAGCCTTTCTAAGCACGAGTGCTCTGTTATGAAAAAAAGTATAAGTTCACTGAAACATATTTGTGCAATTAATTATTTTCATTATTTAGTATTCATACTATACGGTTTATATGTCCTTATTTTTTTTCTTCCATAACACCGCACTTGTTTTCCTATAAAAATCATCCCTGTATAATTTTTCTTATCCTACTACACTAAAATGAGTTACATGTAAATCATGATCATCTGAATAACATATTTTTGCAACGGGATCGTCGTTCTTTCTCCTAATCAAAGAAAAAATAAGTAAAATGTCGCTGATAGAGAGAATCGCCCGTCTCCCCGACATACACATTTTTCTCGCATTTTTTTTTTATAATATATAACATACATAACATTTGAAGACTTGTAGTTTATGTATTAATGAACATTGTACACTTATTCGGTTTTTCAAAAATTAAGTTATTGTGTTTTTATGTTCTAAGATGCCGCCTATATGCGTGTTTCTATACTTAAATTCTATGATCCAGCAAGAGACATTAGAATGTCGATGGATGCGAGTCAATTCGGCCTTGGAGCAGTGATTTTACAGTATCGTGATTCTGGTTGGCTACCTGTAGCATATGCTTCCCGTGCTGTAACTGATTGTGAAAGCAGATATGCCCCAATTGAAAGAGAAGCACTTGGTATTACATTCTCTTGTGAGCGTTTTCATCAATACATTTATGGGAGATCATTTCAAGTTGAAACGGATCACAAACCGTTGGTTGCAATTTTTCTCTAAGCATTAAAGGATTGTCCTCCAAGGCTACAAAGATTCAGATTGAGACTACGGAAGTATGACTTTTTGTTGTCACACACTCCTTGAACATATGTGTATACATCTGATACTTTACCTAGAACTTCCATTGAATCTGAGTTATCGTCATATATAGAATTTGATAAGGAATTGGAATCGTTCGTTGATGCGATAATTTCCAAAATTCAAATGTCTAAGACAGAAAGAAATACTGGACATGATTCAATACGATCCAGTAATTTCTTAATTGAGGTCAACTATGGAAGGTCAGAGAATAAATATGATTGTCCACGTGATCTGATTCCTTTCTGGAATTATAGAGAGGAATTATCGGTGTTAACGGGATTGATTCTTAAGGGAACACGGATCGAAGTTCCTAGTTCTATAAGAAGCACAATGCTTCAGAAAATTCATGTTGGTCATCTTGGTCGAGAAAAAAGTAAAAGAAAACCGCGAAGTGCTATTTTGGCCGAATATGAATGCAGACATAGATAGCATGGTCTCAAGTTTTGAACTTTGTGCGGAGTACAGACCTGCTCAACAGGTTGGACCTTTAGTTCCACACCCCGTTCCAAGTGGCCCATTTGAAAGTGTTTCAACGGATTCGTTAACACTTAATAGAAAAGACTACTTTGTTGTAGTATGTGCTTATTCAAATTGTCCAGAGGTTCTAGTGTTACCGAACTTTTCAAGTCATTCTGTGATGCAAGCACACAAAAGAGTTTTCTCGAGACATGGTGTTCCAAGGAAACTCATGAGCGATAGTGGTCAATGTTATAGCAGTCAGGATTTTTTCGAGATTTTCTATGGATTGGAACTTAAAACATAGTAACCCAATGATTCCACAATCTAATTGGCTCGCAGAAAGAACTGTCCAAACTGTAAAGAATATATTTAAGAAATGTAGAGATAGTGGAGATGATATTAACATGGCGTTACTCACATACAGACGTACTCCATTGGATAATGGAATGTCCCCAGCTGAAATGTTGATTATACTCCATTGGATAATGGAATGTCCCCAGCTGAAATGTTGATTTTACTCCATTGGATAATGGAATGTCCCCAGCTGAAATGTTGATTGGAAGGAAATCGGTGTCTTACTTACCAATAACATTTTGTGAATCAGTGGTTTATGGAAAATCTACACAAAGAGAAACACAGATTACATTATGATGCTAAAGGCATGTTGAACAACTAGTATCTTCAAAACCTTGTAATCAAGTACTTATGACAAACCATTAACCGTCTTGAAAGAGGTGTCCCCAAGATCCCATATTATTTAAAGTGATTATGGCGAGTTAAGAAGGAATCGTCGGGATTTACAGAAAACAGAATTTTCAATAAAAAACATTATCTTGAATGATATGGATTAAATAATCAAGATCTTAATCAGCTAGAGGATCGTGAATTTGAATCTGGACAAAACATCTTAGTCTCGGATACTGATTTACATATGAATTCACCTAACATTATTCCAACTATAATAAATGATTATCCTAATGCGAATATGACAACAAGATCTGGAAGAAATGTGATTAAACCAAAGAGACTAATCGAGGAATGATGAGAATTTTATACTTAATAAAATGTAGGGTTTATAGAGACTGGTTGAATAAAATACAAGGCTATAGACTGTGCTTTAAAGTGTATTACACCTGATTCAGCGACTGTAGTTTGTTGATAATGCCTGGATCACTGTGGTCTTGTATACATCTGATACATAGGAAGTGTACATCTTGGTATTATATGCGGCCACAGCAGTAAGTCATAGTTAAGTATAACATAATTCATAATTAAAATAATCATATAGTATCTAAAGCAAAAATGTAGTTAAATATAATTGATGCATCTTATGTGGGAAGATGTTATGATATACAATTTAGTATGTATTTGGAGTTAACAAGTACGTCGTCCCGTCAATTGGTTATATCGATAACAAATTAGTCTAGCCAAGTACAGCATAGTGGAGGCCGCCATTTGTAAACATATTCATATGTTTCATTTTGAATACACTTATAGTAACATGCTCAATTGTTATTATTGATAGTATTGCAAGACAGGAGGCGTTAAGCGGAAACACAGGACCAAAACACATGCCCATGGCAAATGCAAAACCTATATTAAAAATATTTCTAAAATATACATGTATCTACCATATTTTTACTAGAAAGAATGAAAGAGTTTATGTTTTAGAACATATATAGTCTCCTTTTTCGTGTCGTTTTTAAAGATGAGTTTTTATTTCTAAATTCACGTGAAACATTTGTGTTTATTACTCGTCTTTACGGAGACGAGTATATATAGATAACTGCGATCCTAATTTAACGGAGTGAATGCCTAACACATATTTTCGCCCCAGCAATTGGTTAAAAATACGTTAAGAGGAAGTAAATGTAGAAACGGACTAAACGATTTCTTCGTACGATGATTGGAAAACTCAATTTGCCTTTTTTTGGAAAGAAATTGTTGTATAACACCGGCGCGTAATGGAAAAAATAAAACATGTCACTATCAAGCTACATCAGTATAATCATACAGAGTCACATAAACAATACACTAACAAAAACAGAAGGTTTTGAACGAACAACACGAAAAATATACAAATAAGAAACAAATCACGGAGGTGTAAAATTAACTAAAGATGATGAGATTGACGTTAAAAGACATAGGATCTAAGGTTTCGTGTCAAAAATCACAATGTGTGGTTGTTACAAAATTCAAATATTATATGTCAATAAAACACGCAAAACAACGTTTAGATATCCGTATCTATGTTTCTTCCACGTTTTTCTGCACTTTTTAACTGTATGTTGAATTTTTGTCGGTACGTCAACAAATCAATTCAATGTCAGCCAATATTCATACAACCCCGGCTTGATCCGAAGAATGCGCAGGCGCATTGATACAAACATGTAGTCAGGTAAACATATTGTAATGGCATTCTACACATTGCTTTACATTCCATATTACCTGTAATTGATACTCACTTCTTCGTACAGAACTTAAATAAAAGCACAAGATTCACCTGTAACTCATATGATTAAGATTGTTATTTGTAGAAATGTTTAACATAATAATCATAAAACCAATACGTGTTCAATAAGTAATTCACAAAATAAATACCCTTTGGTGAACCAATGTTGACCGTCAATGTGTTCTTATGCTTTTGAAATGTCAATTTAAACTTTCTATTGAGAGGCCTTTATAAAGTAATGTTATTTGACTACAAAATGAACACGTGACCACGAAAAAGTAGGTTGTGTCTATTGTGAGTTTAATCATGTGTCAAAGTTCGGTCTTAAAACACGATATAGAACATCGCGCGTGATTACTCGTGTAGCATTTTTGTATAATTAATAAGCCAGATGTAAAAAGACGACAAAAAACAATCGACTTTATTTTGTTAATTAAGATATTTAGAGAATCGGAAACGGCGCGATAGTACGTTTTAACATCATATCTATTGAATCACAGCAAGTATGCAGTTTTCCAGATACCAAATTTTGACATGAAACTCGTAGATCCTATATGTTTAAGCAATCATATCTTATTCCAGATATGTGTTCTTTTATTGTGAAGTATATTTGCCGTTTCCCGATGGAGTTTGAGATACCGACGACCTAGGCAGTTTCAACAAATAATTCCGTTGTGCTGTTTATTGTATTGGCTTTGACGTTCTTCTTCACATATGTTAACAATATAACATGTTACATTAAATTAATATTTTTTAAATTATTTTGCTGTACATGTATAAGCTTTCACTTGAAATAAATTATAAATGTATGGATGTGATTGCAGTGTTCAGTTAATATGCTACAAACATATGTTGTATATTCAATTTCTGACTCATATGGAAATATTATTACACCTACGATCTATATAGGTTACATCACTCGGGAAAGGTTGGTTTTATAAATGTATCCCACACGTTAGATAACACCTAGCGCCGTTCCTATTGGCTGAAACTTGAATAGAAATGACGTCAAAATACCGTGACCTCTCACACGAACGATCTACGCCGTCTCTACGCACGCACCTGATATAGTTCATTCTTTAAACGGGTGTATTTACCTATTGTTTGAAGAATTATAATTATTTCGAGTTTATATTTTCAAAAACAGCGATAAAAACTACTATTTCTTATTCCTTGTTCCTGCCTGGATCGAGATCATTATTTGTCTCGTATTTATGCGCAGACAGCGTCCACCACGGGTGATGAACAATCGATAATTATACTGACAAAAAATCGTGGGAGAAAAAGGCTCGCAGCTAGTTACGATTGAATATCGGGTATGATCTTACTCGAGTTAGATTAAACCTGATATACAATCATTACTCGTTGGGGAACCTATATACATGTATAACAACTTGTCCACAATCTTTTTCCCCATAGTTTTATGCAACACACATTGACCAATTGTTAAAGTTAAAATACGCAATTTATACATTTGATATCACCGTACCACACCGTAACTACTTCTGGCTCCAAATGCACTAACCGATTATTGGAGTCTTAATACAATACTGCTTTGTTAATTCACCACAAATGACCTTAGCTTTTTTAAGCTCCACCACATACAGTGACGAATCAATAATATAGAAGAAACGACCTGTACTGTTAACGCACTAAACCCAATTTCGTGTTCCCAATTCCGGCGGCTGTGAAATTGTTTCGATATGTAATTGCACAAATATAACATGATAGTTCTGTGTGTGTGTGTGTGTGTGTGTGTGTGTGTGTGTGTGTGTGTGTGTGTGAAACTTAATGTGTATAATATTGCCTTAAAATGAGTAGTGTATTCAAAGGTTAGATATCTAGATTCGTTGGCGGAAGGCTCCGGGTTCGAACCCCGGCCGCGCCATACCCCAGACATAAGACATTTTTGGGCAGGAGTAGGACTGACTGGTTCGGTGTCAGGATATTGTGACCGAATGAAGTATATATATATATTACGTCAATATGACTTTGGCATGATATCAGTGACACAGCACTATAAACCGTTTCGAGGTTACTTGCGAGTATTCCTCCTTGCGACCAATTTTGGTATGTTTGCGCAACTCCAGGATTCGATTTTCATTTCCGGACAGTATCTGAAAATAAAACTTGTGGACATTTAAACAACGTTCGCGAAAAGATATTGATTTATCAAGGATTGAAAAAAGAAGTACCTGTAACCTTTGAGGTTACTGTCGCGAACGATACTATAATTGATATCAAGTATGCACATTTACTACAGATAACAGAGCAATATTGACTGCCGTATTACAGACTGGCCTGTATGAAAGATGGATTAGAATTCAATGAAACTCGCACAAACAGACGGTTTTGAACGAACAAAACGAAAAATATACAAAGCAGAAACAAACCACTAAGGTGTAAAATAAACTAATTTAAAAGATAATGAGGTTGACGTTAAGCTTTTTTTCTTATTTCAGACTTGTGTTCTTTCATTGTGTGGTTTGTTTGCCGTTTCCGAGGCAGTTTGAGATACTTACCCATGCATTTTCAACAAGTAACTCTATTTTGCTGCGCATTGTATTGGCTTTGAACTTCCTCTTCACATAATGATAACAATAGAACATGTTAAATACAATTAATGTTTTCTTATTGATTTGTTGTATTAGCTTTCACTTAAAATCTTTAAATGTGTGGATGAGACAAGAAATGCAGCGTTCAGTTAACATACTACAAACAGATGTTGTTTATTGAATTTCTGACTCATAAGGAAGTATATTTTATAACGTCTTGTCCACACATTTATTGTACAATGATCAGTTTAGTACAATCAATGTGTAGTATAACGTCTTCAGTGGTACCATAATGACAATTTGAAGACGGGAGTTTATTACTCTTGAATTGTCCATTTTAAATCCAATTTCTCTTGAGTAATCATTACTGTTGGCTGTATCATGACTAGTTCAAAAAATGAGAGGCGTCACTTCTTACACAGAGAATTTGATACTCTTTTATATTTGGTAATGGAACGTCTTACTTGACCAGGCCTGAGTTGACTTGCTTCTTTACAACTTATTGTATCGCTTTTTATTGTGTGGACACTATTGTGACTGCATCTTTAGCATAGAGCATAGAGCATACCTTAACCATAAACATATAATCACAGTATGTTTATCTTTGATAATTTTGCGATAATATTTTTTTACAGTTTTGGCCGATAGCAAAGGTTTGAATACGCAATTTAAACTTTTTATATCACCATGCAACACCTAAAATACTTCTGGCTCCAAACTCAAAATGATTGACCTCAACTATTATAAGCTTCACATTCACTGACGAATTATTAAATATTTGAAGATACACGCTGTACTGTTAACGCACTAAACCCAATTTCATATGTTTCGGGTTCCGGAGGCCTTATAGTTGTTTCAAAAATATAACATGATAGTTATGTGTGTGTGTGTGTGTGTGTGTGTGTGTGTGTGTGTGTGTGTGTGTGAAACTTAATAACATCTGCTTGATACTGTCAAAAATGTAATATTTTTCTTTAATTTTTTTTTGTTTTAAATTTTTTTTTTAAGAATTTGGTATTATGGTATTAAACATTTGATATTGCAGGAGAAAACCATACCATTACAATTTGAAATCTTGGATTTAAAATATTAACTTTGATATGGCGTATCAGTTTACAAAGATGCATTATAAAGTAATAAAACCGAAGAGCAAACATGGTATTTAAAAGTAGTAAATCCAAAAACACAAGACGATATTCAAAAGCCGTAAGTTTATGGACATGGGCAAACAAAAGGAAAACGTGGGACGCACACAGGGAAATAATACATTTGTTAATTAAAAAAAGAAAATCAAGAACTTCTAGTAAAACACTATAGGCGAAACTAGGTGCTAGCGATATAGTAAGCGTTTCCTGCTACACATTGGTCACCCATCGTGATATTTCCGTGACATTCCGGTGTATGGCAACCCTTTCTTCTGTTAAAAAAAATGCATGTGTCCCCATAAGAAGTTGTCACTTGTATTGAGACGAAAAAGCAAAGGACGATAAACCATTAACAGGAGATAGGAATAGAAGCAGCACCATTATCGTGAAAGCAAAGCTGTAGAGATAGTGCAACAAGGAGTAATAACCGAGGCATGTTCTATTGTTCAACAATGAATTACAAAACTAATAGTGCATTTCAAACTAACATCTAAATAAAGTTAAATTGACATTATATATTAGTTAACTGGTGTTGGGGGGTTTTTTTTTTAGAAAGAACCAATTCATTAAATATATTGATTCTACGACAAATTTTCTAATTGTTTGTTTGTTTGTTTGTTTGTTTGATTGATTAAGGCTTAACGTCAATTCCAGAGTATTTCAGCCATATCATGCCAAAAGACCAAATAAGTAAAGCCAAAAAGTAGAACAGAAGGAAATTGGCGAATGAACAGAAAAAACAAAGCAATAGAGGTCATTTAAAAAGAAGGACGAGCCCATGCAACGGCGTTGTCGCCTATTCTTCTATCGAACTTTTCAATTAACTTTTTGATGTCGCTGGGTAAAAATCTGTTGATTTATCGTCCCTTCAGAAGGCATTGATTTTTGAAATTGATGTGATTTTAGCGTTGAAAAAATTCAAAAATACTATGACTTACGTGCGAAACATACGCTAACACTGTAAGTATATGAATGATTGATCTACTAGGACAACTGCATATAATGTTGATATATGATACGTTTGCGAGAATATTTATGACTACATGGCGTTTTCAACTAAGTTCGATAGAAGCGTAGGCGGGAACGCCGTTGCATGGGTTCATCCTTCTTTCTGCACTATCTCTATTCCTTTCGTTTCCCGTTCCTGTCGCCGCTTCTCTTCCTGTCCTATCTTTTGGTTTTTCTCATTTTGTCTTTTGTCACAATATCGGTGAAAGATTCATGAAGTGACGTTAAGTCCTAATTAAACAAACAAACAAAATCAACTTGTAGAAACTCGCTATGAAAAGTCAACTATTCTCAAAATATTCTCCTCAATTTGTATCACTCATTATAAAAAAATAAAATGATGCATACCTATACCGAGGCTTGTAACAACTGTTAATGTAAAGACGACATAATCTGCCACGTGAAGTCCATACTTTTCTGTATCTGTATAAAAAAATACATAAAGAAACAATTTCAATGTGTTTATTAGTTTGATAGCGTTCAACAATTGAGATATGTGAACAAGAGCGATACAGTAACGACATTTTTTTTAAGAATATGAATACGCTTTACTTGTTTTTTAAAATATTCAAATTTCTTCAAAAGAAGCAAATTAAAATACATCATTCTTTTACAGTTGATTGCACACACTTCGTAACAAACAAACTCGAACCTGTTAGTATTAATAAAAATTTACAACTTTATGTAAAAATATTAATTAAGGGATAAGTTTTGGTTGGTTTTTTAATGAATGCGAATGACGCCATAGACTATTGCAAATATTCAATTTTTACTTTAAAGAGATCAAATTAAGCCAGATGAGGGTTCCGTTTATAAACGCTTAAGATATATCCCAACACAGGAAGTGCAGCAGTACGATCCATTGTAAACATTTCCGTATCTTCAAAGGCTTTTTACAAAAGCGACAGTTAACAACACCCGACGCAAAGATGTAGGCAGGCTATATTTCATTAATATCGATAATATTTTCATTTATTGCCCTCTGCTTCGAAATGTTTTTTTCTTCTAAAGTTGTACTGTTTAAATTTTATGTCAGTCTTGTCATGTGCTTTGTTTTGATTTTCATGTACCTTAGCGTTATTAATTAAATCTTGAAAATCCACTACTTTTTTATATAATTATATATATGTACGTTTTTAATTTGCCGTATTGTCTTGTAAAATGCATCAGTTAATTTATATTTTCTTCGCCTTGATGAAGGAGCGTGTTGCTCTGAAAATTTGGCAATGTTTTGAACTTGAACTATTGCTGTTTAAATATTTTCAAGTAATCTGCCTTCAATAGGCTAAAACAAATTAATGCAGTGTAGATACACTTATAATATAGACCTCAATTAACATTGATTAATAATGTTTTTGAGTTTGAAATAGTCTTCTTGTTATGCAATATGTACAGAAGATACACAATTCTGTCATCAATATTGTTAGATGAACACCTAAAGCACTGACACACCAGATAACGTCTCAGAGATTTTTGAGAATATCTGAGCGTAATTTACCTAGAATGGTGGCGTAAGGTCAAAGTTATGTCAATATATGAATCATTATCTGGTGGTCAAAATATTCAGTAATATCCCTAAATATCAGAATATAGGCAAGTACAGGTCGCCGAACGCATTTAAAAATGTGAACGCAATCATTGGTGGCTCATCTGTATTGACTAGAAATATCAATTTAAGTATACCATAAAAATTAGTGTATAAGCTTTACTGGTGTTATATGACATAGCAAAATATCGAGACTGATAATAATGACTGCAGACCATTTATATATATGCACACACATACACACAACACGTGTTTGTTGTCAGAGAAGCTACAAACTCGGACTGCTCAAGCAGAACCTGACGTGATATTCTAGATGAACATTTACATAAGAATTTCGTTACTTTAGATTCTGCGGCCTTTATGTGTTGTAATATATGTATGTTTGTTTATTCGGCTTTAGCATTCCTTTAACTCATGTATAGGTCATATCGAAACGTTGTCTGCTTGCGACATTTCGCACTTATGTCGACTGTATAGTGCTGTCTCGCTGATATATCACGCCGCAGACACATTGACATGATATTTCACTTATTGCCTAATTTTAAAGTCTTAGGTTTTGACCAGACCATGATTCGATCCCACGATCGTGGAATCTAGCACCAGTATACCAGCACGAAGCTAGCGCCCTAACCACTGGGCCTACGCACTGGTGTGTAATATATGTGATGCACATGTTTGCAGCATATAATAGAATTTTAATAAAGAAAACATGCTATAACATTCATTTCCGAAACGTTTGGTGAGAAAGGGAAGGTTGATGCACGCCCGCATTAAAGATACCGATTCAAAATTTCAAATTTGCGCAAAATTATTTCAAAAAATATATACGTTTTACTCGTTTAGAATTTTTGGACAGTAAATGTTGGCGGTTGGTTGTTGTGATGATTTGCAGCGCTATGAAGTGTATTTGTTAAATTTTAAATGTGTATCTACACTTTAAAACTGCTAGTCTCATACGGGAAATGGGAAGGTTGATGCTTCATTTACCGGTTTAACCACACCGCTTGATTTCGTTCCGTGTGACCGTCCTAAGTCGGTCCGCATGGATTTTAAGTCTGAGGGATTGTTGTGATGTAAATTTAATTCCTTACATTCTGGTGCTTAATTGTTTGATTAAGCTTTTGTTTGTCTGTCAATGTCTCTCGATCTGTTCATTCCACTCACCCTAATGCTTATTGTAGTAAAATTGACAATATAAAATAATCTGGAATGAAATACATGAACTATATGTAATTCTATATAAATAATTACGTCATTTGCCGTTGAGGACTGGATTGTGAGGATAACGTGTCCAGAGAAATACAATAAAAATTCCTATTGTGACTGCGCGTATATCTAAAGTTTTGGCAAGACAATTTACAGTATTGTTGGGATGTTGTTTTTGGCCTTTATCACCATCGGGATTTTACCATTTACCCCCTCCCCTCCCCCGACCTTTGGCTTCAGTTTTGCCTATTCTAAATTCATTTCCCCTTGAGTCCTTTAATAACGGTTGATTTTTAACATGGTTTCGGGTCGAGAGCGAGGTTTTCACCTTTTTGTTGGTTTGACGTCATTATTTAATGCTTGTCTCACTTTGCTGGTTCTTTCAGGTGGTGACTCTCATTGTCTTGATTCTATTTCTTGTTTTGTACTTCATACAATCAGAATTTTTGCACCCCTGCCCCCTTTAGGGGTAAGATTGCATCACTTTATAACTTGATGTGTGCATTTTCCGATATTATTTGATATTGGAAACCGATATAATAAGTTGTGTTCTGCCTATACATCATAAGACTTATTTAGACCAACTATTTACTTCTTATATTATAAAGGGTTTTTTTATAATGCGTTTTAGAAATTCGCAAGCAAGATATCGTTATCATAACTATGGAGGGTAATCGTAGTCAAAAATCCAGGCATGTAAACATGTAAAACTGTATGTTGTAATGTGTCAATCTTCACCTTTTAATGTGTACATTTGAGAAAATAAAATGTGAACATGTCAATCTTCAAGCTGTTATGTGTCGATCTTCACCTTGTAACGTGTACATTTGAGAATATAAAATGTGAACATGTCAATCTTCTCCTTGTAATGTGTACATTTGAGAATTGTAACTTAACAATTTAAAGTGTACATTTTACACTTAAGAATTTGTATGTGTGAAATTTAACAGACGATCATCTACATGTACACGTTTACACATTACACATTTACAAAAGTCGAATCTACATCTTACATGTCTACGTTTACAC
>JAUMGZ010168970.1:0-15232 GCA_032359645.1 Pododesmus macrochisma
TTTGGTTTTTCTCCTTTGGTCTTTTGACGCTATATCGGTGAAATATTCTGGACGTGACGTTAAACCCTAATATAATAGTAATAGTAATAGTACATGTAATTGAACTTCCTGCAAACTGTGAGTCAGACTTACAAAAGCTCTCAGATGGTTTAGCAATATGGTGTCATGAAAATAAAATAACAGTCAATACCTCAATAACAAAAACTACAAGTGGCGATGTGTGTCTTCCTATATATAGTGAACAGTTATAAAATACCTCTGCCTCCTTTTAAATGAATTTCTTGACTAGAAGTGACGGCCAAATATGTTGTCAAGGCAGCACACATAAGTGTTGAATTATTGATATCAAAATGCAAAAGCATAGGTGGTCTACCTTATGGAATAATGACAGCACTGTATTATCTGTCATTAACTATGGAGCATCAGTCTTGGGGTGTAGAAAGTATTCCTGTATAACAACAGTACACAACATAGCATGTCGCTTCTACATGTATCTCGAGCTTAGACGGTTTGCACTCAATGCGCTGCTGTAAATGGAGATATGGGATGGTCACAATGTGTAGTGTTTCGCGACAATGGCCACGTTTCCGTTACATGGAAGACTGCCGAATGAAAGTGTTTTTAAGATCAGTGACCGATCTTGCAAAAACTGGAACCACCGTATAAAACAAAGTTAAATGACCTAGGTTTAAACAACATAGACATTAATGCACGTTCTTTGGTCCGAAAGGTAAATGAAAAATTTATGAAAATTTCGTTAGGGAATGGAAAAGGGATCTGGAACGTGAAAATGGTAACGGAAGGAATGAGTTAAAGGACCTATAGACTTTATAGACTTTTTAAGTCCGTTTTTCAAACAGAACCTTTCCTTTACGTTATTATTTTACGTTATCAAGATGTAGGTGTGGTGTGGACCCTCTTAGGCTAGAGACAGGTTGTTGCGAAGTCCTAAGTGTAGAAAATAGAGTATGTTTTGATTTCAAAGACATTGTATAATCAGAAGAGCATGTACTGCTGTATTGTTCCTTATATGAAGATCTCAGGAAAGAGCTGTATTACCAAATTATAAATTATGTGCCAAATATGTTAGAAATGTGTGATAAAGATAAGATATCTGTAATTTGAAGTAATTTTTATGTTATTACATAGAGTGCCAAAACTTCAATCAAATTATTTACGTAGGAGACGATTAATTCAGTACCATGTAAAATATACATATATTTAGTTTAGTTTTATTAATAATTATTATTAAAGATGTGTTCTGCTGGAATTTCTTAATGATCATATAAGTGAACTTTTTAAACTATAGATTTGAAAAGAAATTATTAAGTTTTTAATCATGTAATAATATGTATATACCATTATTTGGAACTCTCATTAATAACCCTTGTCTTATAAATTTGTATGATTGGAAATCAGAGTGTTTTAACTGATAGCAACAGCATTTATTTATATTTGTCTGATATAGAATTATGTGTTTATATTAATGGAAATGTTGTATATTGCATGCCTCTGATTTGTGAAACTTATAAAATATCAGTAGCTGTATCTATGACTTCTTACTGTCTCATCAGATTGACCGAGGTTCTCTATAAATACACAAAAGAGTGACCTTGGAGAGTCAACCAAGCTCTATGCTTTGAGGCACGTGTACGGTAATAGTACCAAATTTCAACAATCGTTTTTATTTCACTTTCGCGATAGAGAACAAGAGATGTTGCCATGCCCTATAGCCATATTGACAAGTAAGCATAATAGTTAGGAAATAAGACATAATATTGTTATACTCTTTATCCCTCCAATCAAAAAGGGTTATGAATATATATACAGTACAGAGAGACAAAATAAATAACATATTAACAACTTTTCACACACACACCTACAAGTCCTAAAACGCACACTATTCATTAAGTGGTATATCAATAAAGAAGCAAGTAAGTAAATGTATTTACATATTTAATAACCACCAACTCAAACACGAATAATAAGTTATAGTGGCGTAGTATAAGACGATACGACACTAATTCTAATATGTTAATTGATTTGTAGTCAATTCACAGACAGAGCTCAAATATAATTCATTTTTAAAAGTTGCGAATGACCAAATAACTTGTGCAAGGGTATCAACAAAACTCCTAACTACTGGAGACATCAAAATGAAATGTGATTGGGAAGCAGTGCTCCGAAATAGATCAATACTCCAATATTAGTAGTTGTTAATATACTTGAGTATAAAGTGTGAGGACGTTAACAATAGACAACTCGCAGTCCATCTTATTACCAATGGAACAAGTACAAAGATCTCCTCTAGGTTTGGAGATTTGAACTTGGACGAGTTCTTAATCGAGTATAATGGTATATTTGAGGTGTACAATAACAAAGTTCATGCCAACAAGACGCTGCAAAGAGACGTGTAGGACATAATTACGTTTGGGGAATTCTTACACTTATATTATTTTATAAGTCTAGTACGTAAACAATGAAAACTGGTATCATGTGATATAAATAAAAGCAAATAAAGGAAGGCCAAATGCGTAGAATCATCTCGCGTGTATAAGAAGCTCGTACGAGAGTCTAGGTTTAGATACATCACAACTGTCATCATTGGGCGCTCAAGAGAAAATAAAATTACAATAGACGTGACCGAGACAAAATAAGTCACGAGGAACAAAAGGACCAGTAGCCAATTTCACAAAACATATTAGCTGTAAATTTGATAGTAAGTTTCCCGTTTCACAAAAAGTCGAAAGAGAAAAACTTACGATTACATTTGTCGTAAGTCTTAGAGTGGGTTACGACAGTGTAAAATTTTTTTTTGTGAAATTGGCTACAGGAGTCTGCATTACCCAAAACAAACACTTTTATAATAAAGTTTTCAATTTAGATCGACGCATATTCAAAATGGAATCCTCTGAACAACCGTTTCAACGAGAGTTGTAAAATCCTCTAGTTTCATTCTTGAAAAAATACTGAATGAGCCATGTGTAAAACATACATCTTATCTTCTGTAAAACTTGCAGAGCGTTTTACAGTGAACTATCAATAACAATACAGACCAGATTTGCTTAGAAGTTTCCATTGTCATATTTTCTGATAATCTTGGTCCTTGTATCCGTCTTTCTAATTGTTACTTGGACTTTGTGTTGTTTATTATTTCTGAGCTCACACTTATGTAATGGTAATTACATAAGTCATCTTTCGTTCGCTTTCCCCAACACATAGCTGGATGAGTGTTTCTTCTTAAACGGTCCCCGTTTTTCTCCAGATTAAGTTGACTTTGTAGTTCTTGTAATACCTCGTTGACGCGAACACATTGATGTCAGTATTTATGTACGTAACTAAGTGTGGACTCTTATCTACCAGCTGTGTGCTGCATGGCTACGTCCAATTTTCATGTTTCCAATTGCCATTTGTAAATGAGTTTTACTTATTTAGACCTCTATTGACAATTGATGTAAGCGGTTAATTGTTTATAGTCTTGATCGCGCTATGACATGTATATATTAATTGTTTTTTAAATGTATGTCCATGCTTAAGAATTATTGAAGGGAAGTGGAAAGGTTGAGGTTTCATAAACGGTTTAATCACACCAACCGACTTTGTGCTGAGAGACCGTCCACGTAAATAACTTGTCTTGTCGTGAAGTAATTCCTTTTTTATCATGATGTTGTATTTGGTGATGCGCTGTTGTTGATTTGTCAATGTCTTTTGTTTGGATGATTCCACACATCTTGGTTTTTTTCTGAATGAATACTGTCTTAACGGAACTTAATGTCCGGTATATTCCAACACAATATCACATTGTATACGAGCCAAAATCACTACAAGATAAAACTTAAAAAATGTGCCTGTAGTGTATAACTTCTTTGCCAAATGCAAACTGTTCAGTTACAAAATTATTACTTGTCAAATGCAAACTGTTCAATGATAAAATTGTATCTTGGTAAGGTCATTTGTCCTTGATAAGGTCATGTGACAACGTAATATACACAGTAGAAATGTCTCAAGTATTAATTTGGTGTTATGCTTTGACTTCTGTAGTAGTTACCAACTACAGCGTCTGAGTTTTTAATTGGGAGGAAATGTTACCCTACTGGTGGTATTAGCATGGTCTTGGTCATTTGTGACTCGTTGGAATATACATTTGTAACACATACATTTTTGATGACGATGACACTATGACGTATGAGCTTGCTTATTGCTAACACTTTTTGGGGATGGTATTATATGATTGTGAGTGATTGTCTTGTAAATTATTGATTTTAACCTTATGATTGTCAATAACGTGACATAATATCATTAACAATATCAAACTTCTCAAAACATGTCTATGACATCTGAGACTTCCACGTGCGTTAAAGGTCACGATAGAACAGAGAGTCGTGCGGAATGATCAGACGACATCAGTGGAAACAAGAAGTGTTCAATCAAACGGGGCGTGAAATAAAAGTGTAATGTGGTCAATGAGAACTGTCTGTGTCTCAAGTGAATCTTATAGTAGCCTTATCAAAATTTGTACTTATTTTTTATATTAGACAAAGTGAACTTGTTCTCGCAATGCGAAACACGTTACGTTGGCAGTGTACTCAGTCTTAGCATTCGCAAAATGGCGACATGTTGCTGCCAAGTAGAGAGTTAAAATATTGAGTATAGTAATCAATCCTTTTCTTAATGCAATTTCGAGTTGTTTTTCCAATCAGTTTAGTGATAAGATTACGCTTCTAGGTTTTTAATGGAAGCTGTTGTATTTCCCAATTTGATTTGCTGCTTGTAGTTATCTGTATTTTCTGTGAACATCTCCCGTTTTTCTTTTGGTTTACCCATGTCCATTGACTTATTATTTATAATAGTGTCTTGTTGCTTCTTATTTACTTCTCATCAGGTTGATAGTGATTAATCATGATCAATTATGGTGACTGGTTTAAAGTTAGTACGAGAGGTGTACTTGTCAATACACTTCCGGCAGTTAAGAAGACTTAATGTATCATTATGTTGACTGTGATTACACTTATAAAATATTCTTATAACTCCAATTTCTTTTTACTATGGTTTTGTTCCATGTTTAGCTCTCAATTGTAAAATGCCCGAAAAATCAAACTAAAAAATTATGGGGAACTACACACACCAAATGGTATGGTTTTATTCCACTCCCAGTCCATTTATTCAATCTTATTTGAGTATGTTGTATATTATGAATAACAGAAAAAACCACTTCTCTTAGGAAACTAGCTCGGTAGGATGAATTACATAAAATTAAAACAAGTTAAAATTTGAATATTTTGTTGATTTATTCATTTGTAATGCTCCTATACGTACAATATTCTAAGCAAAATACACACACAGATATGTATTGCACAACAAATATTAGTAACGTATTAACTAAAAATTGGATTTCTCATGAAAGTCTACAAATTACATGTCTCTCAATTGCACACAGTAAGAAAGACATGTAAAATGTGAGTAGCATTTATATAAAAGTATGTGACATGAATGTATGCAAATTACAAATAAACCCACATGTTTAATCAACAATAGTCCAGTACAATGAAAGAGAACATATAAACCACAATGTTTGTTGCTTGGTTAAATAATTGTATGTGTACGACACAAAATAAATCTACGAATATAAACATTAGGTGAAGACCTGTCAACAACACTCCTACATAGGCCATCTCGATGGACAAAGCCGCAATGGTTGTGCAATAACTAGTCTACAACATTATAGTTATATACAAACACGTGTAAAGTTATACGAAGGAATGCATCAACACATAAAATCTAACTATACAATACATAGCAAACTGCCTTTTGTTTTACATTAAACACCACGCTGTATATTTGACTAGGTTCACAGTACATAATTTGTGAATTATCGCCCTTACATCGTTAATAAACTTGATGTAAACAATGAATATACAATACAAACTCTGGATTTCAAAAGTCAATTTTAAAAATCCTTTAGCACCAATCCAGAATTGAAATCTAAATGTATTCAAACCATAAATCCGGAATTCGTCAATTACATATATAAATGTTCCATAGTTAAAGAATAGCACTTCATAGCATGAGATCAAAACCTTATAAATAACTGTACACTTTAATAAACGACTGCCACTTAGCAGGTTTAAACAAAGTACATATATGATATTATAAAGTTGGCGTTAACTATATCGACAAGCGCTGAGATGATTTTAATCTGCAATAGGCACAGGGATGAAAGTATCGACTCATGTCTTGGACATGTCGCGTGACAGCCTCGCTCAGAATAATAGCTGGTCCCACTTTTAATCCTAGATTCCGGATCAAGATGTCCGTTGTCAGCAACGGTAAAACCTTCCCTTCAATCTTGTGATCAAGGAATATCTACAATGTAAATTCAGTTGTACATAACATTTGTATATAATATTTGTATTTCGCATAACATGCATATTAAATATCGGTGTTTGCCATCTTAGTTTACGTTTTTCTCAATATGGCGTTGGTTTATAACCGATTTCCTGTGTCATATTGATCTTACAACTATAAATGATGTGCGTGTTTTCTATATAAAGAGTATCAATGCCCTGATGGATTGCCCGTTTTAAATATTCATGCAATGAAACACTTCCATGTGTAATGTTTTCAGTCATCAAAAAAGTCTTAACACACGGGGACAGGAAATATCAATGAATGATATATATTCATTACATAAGAACTTTTGCATATAAGTTTATCATAGTCTAACACACGGCCAGGGACAGGAAATATCAATGAATGACAGATATATTCATTAAACAAGTAATAAGGTACCTTTGCATATGAGCTGCACCCTTCCAGTCTTGCCACGAACTCGAAGACTTTTGTTGATGACCAGTTCATGATATTGTCTGGGTTGTCTGCCCCACATTTGCACTGTAAGCTTGCTGACTTTCTATCCACTTCGGACCATATGTTTAAGGATTTCCTACTTTGAAGAACACCTGCTTCTTGTGTTTTTTGTTTTTGTTCCGGTTCTCCAGTCACACATTTGCTGCTCATTTTTAAATTTAGTGGACTAAAGTTGTTGCTGCTGGTTTCGATACATTCTGATGATCTTAGTTCAGAAGGAGAATAGGAAAAGCGTTTGTTTTCTCTCTCTAACTTTTGTCGTTTTACAGACAAGTCGAGGGCACACGACGCGTCCCCTTCAACCGCACTTCTTTTTCGGGAAGGCTTGGTAGTTTGTGTAGGAGGTGAAATGTCTTTGGGGCTTTTATGATGTTGTTGTGTTTCCAGTATAGGGTATGGTAATCCGTACGGCAGTCTGGGATTAGACAAACATGCTAAACTTGGTGGTGGAAATGGATACATTGATTGTATGGTTGATGCGAATGATGAATTGTCCTGTGGAAGTCTGGTCTTCTGTCCGGATAATGAAGCGTACGGATTATATAGCCCAGCTGCATAAGACATGTCCGGGTACATAAGAGGATAGTACGGATCCGGGAATGGAGATGGAAAAAATCTGAAAAACAAAAAAATTACACACAATAAAGATTGGTTCAACTTTTATGTTGTTAATGCGCACGTTTATTTTAAAAGTCGTAGAATAGAGGCAATTAACAGTTCTGCTTGATCAGGTTTTATTTGTCTCGGCAGTTAAAACGATGATCGAATACTTCATATAGATTAGAATTTAGATCAATGTTGGCTATATTGAAGAGATGTGCATTACGGAATAGCGACAACATGACTATAGTGTAGGTGTAAACACTCTCAAGTGACATGGCGCATTCACCATACACATGGCTCTATCACTGATCTACAAGCTTTAACTCGCCACGAGTTACAAAACATATTCACAACATGACACTATTAAAGCAACTTCATCTTAACCACAAATGTCATTCATTAACGGAATTACGCAACATGCGTTATTATAACTTATATAGCTTCAATAAACATCCTGTTAACAACGTTTTACAATATATTCATACAAGAAAACTCGATCTCAGTGGTGAGATCATTGCATGTTGTAATTTGTTTCTAATTTTTACGCGGCTTATAGGCATTTTACATAAGCTTTTATTTTATAGTAACATACAAATAAGAAGAAATATGAGTAAGATACGTACAATGGAGAGTGACCCTGCTTAGCTGCAAGGAGCTTCATGTAGTCATTATAGTTTTTCGAAGATGGTGACAAATGAGGATCGCTTTCCTTCTTTTCAGGTGCCTGAAATCCTGACTTTTCCTTATGTGGTGCAGGT
Source organism: Pododesmus macrochisma (assembly GCA_032359645.1). Lineage (NCBI taxonomy): Eukaryota > Metazoa > Mollusca > Bivalvia > Pectinida > Anomiidae > Pododesmus > Pododesmus macrochisma. Next base: position 8,229 of record JAUMGZ010168970.1, read on the forward strand.
AAAGCAATTCTGTCCGTCAGTGATGCCTGTGGTGTTGCCTTATCATTTACAGATGCTAAATCTAACATTTTTGTCGACCTACGCGAAAGACTTCCAGAGATGTCCACTGGATGTGTAAGTTTAGCGCCGTGTCTCTTTCTGTGTTTGTGAGATGATGTCATATCTCTGTCGTTTGGTTCATGTTTTATAGACAACGCTTTCGTTTCATGTTTAGCAGACAATGATGTCAGTTCATGATTTACAGACAACGCTTTCATTTCATGTTTAGCAGACAATGATGTCGGTTCATGTTTTTTTGACAACGCTTTCGTTTCATGTTTAGCAGACAATGATGTCGGTTCGTGATTTATAGACAACGCTTTCGTTTCATGTTTAGCAGACAATGATGTCGGTTCGTGATTTATAGACAAAGCTTTCGTTTCGTGTTTAGCAAACAATGATGTCGGTTCATGATTTACATACGACGCTTTCGTTTCATGTTTAGCAGACAATGATGTCGGTCCATGATTTACAGACGACGCTGTCGATTTGTTATTCATAATAGAGTGTACGCCTTTGGGTTCTTTCACTTGCGCACAATGTTCAGTCGATTTGTTCAATAGGTGTAGATAGTTTGGGAATGACTGTGCCATTTCGATGGCGTGTTTTTCTGTTGAATTGTCTTTAGCTTGTTTATTATTCAACTTTGTAGTTGGTTTGTCTGGTTTTTTCAACTTCTCGGAGTGCATTTTAGTGTCCAGTGTATTCGGCGTGTAAGTGTGTAGTTTAGGTGTGCTCAATAGGTTAGTTCCATTGCGTTCTATCGAGTGTGCACAGAAAAGTTTCGAATGTGTGTCCAGCTTTTCAGCGACCGGGGACACGTTTGCAGATACACTTTCTTCTTTGATTGTTTCCTCAAAGGCGAAGACGTCCTTTTGTTTTTCTTGTGTATCTAAATTCTCAGCATTTGTCGGTACGTTTGTATTTCGCATACTTGATGATGGTTCGTGAGAGACGGGACTTCGGCTGATCGTTGTGTGTAAATTGTTGTTGTTAGCCTCGTTTTCGCTGTTCCCGGGTGTTTGTGTTTCGCTAGAATCCTTTTCCTCCTTCTCTTTGTCCTCAAGACTCTGTTTAGGTGATATGTCCTTGACATCTATCTGTGGTGACTTCTCTGTTGTTTTCGTATCAACACATGAAATTTCCGTTGTGTCTGTATTGGATTCGTTTGTTGTTATGCTGTTTTCATTGGATGTAGTATTGTCTATTATAGAGTCTACCATACCCTTACTACGTCTCGGTGATGATTCAGGTCCGGTATCGACAGCAAAGGAATCAACATTCTCTTTATCTGTTTGGAACACAAAAACAATAGTTTAAGATAACTATGCATACATGGACTACAGTACATCCCATATCTAACTATGCTTACATGGACTACAGTACATCTCATATATAACTATGCTTACATGGACTACAGTACATCCCATATCTAACTTTGCTTACATGGACTACAGTACATCTCATATCTAACTATGCTTACAGGGACTACAGTACATCTCATATATAACTATGCTTACATGGACTACAGTACATCTCATATCTAACTATGCTTACATGGACTACAGTACAGCTCATTTCTAATTATGCTTACATGGACTACAGTACATCTCATATCTAACTATGCCTACATGGACTACAGTACAGCTCATATTTAACTATGCTTACATGGACTACAGTACATCTCATATCTAACTATGCTTACATGGACTACTGTACAGCTCATATTTAACTATGCTTACATGGACTACAGTACATCTCATATCTTACTATGCTTACATGGACTACAGTACAGCTCATATTTAACTATGCTTACATGGACTACAGTACAGCTCATATATAACTATGCTTACATGGACTACAGTACAGCTCATATATAACTGTGCTTACATGGACTACAGTACATCTCATATAAAACTATGCTTACATGGACTACAGTACAGCTCATATCTAATAGTGTTATTATTTCAGTAAAAAAATAGATCTCAAAATCACTTTTATTTTTATTTTTACAATTGCACGTAAATTCACGTTTCATATTCGTCAATCTCCAAGTAGTTGAATAATGATGTAAGCATATACATATACTCGAGACTTGAAATAAGGTGTCCATCAACACTATTCAAAACAGAAAATCAAATTAGCCTTTTGCTGATAAAGTATCGATTTTTAAAAATAAAATCAATAACTTAACTCTTCAAATAAATCTGTAATTGTTCGTGGAATCCAGTTGGGGACAGATATGTATGACAGATTTCGTTGTACGAGATAGTGTTCATGCTGTTTAATCATGCGTGTCCATAAATGTTTGTTTTATTACGCTTTTTATCAATGTCATCAATGTTAGACATAGCCTTATAACTTTTATTAGTTTTATATCAAATTTGCAAAGTTCTTAGTTGTTAACATAACACTTTATTTCTCAGCATTACAGAATGATGCAGCCATGCGTTTTACTGATGTTGCTTAGAAATGGAATAAGGGATAACGCAGATCGCTGTGCTGTGATTCTTCCGGTGGTAGGTTCTTGTAGATCCACGATCTAATTAATTTGATAAAAGATCATGCAAAATATATCAAGTAGAAATCTTTCACTTAAAATCCATTAAGCGTTGTGTGGGGCAATTTACCTTTTTGTGTGGTGCACGTGGTTCCGTTGTCTTCGGCGAATGGCACAACATCCGTCGACATCTCAGAAGGTTGAATACTCGCTTGATGGGGGTCGCGGTGGACTTTTTCCCTTTTTACACGTAACTGGTTGATGATGCTTCCCAATTTTGTTTCTTTTGATTTCCTGAAATAACAATTAATTCGTTCATGAGCATTATTGTAATTGCTTAAGTAATTAAGCATCTTATATCGAACTTCAAATGTCGTGTTAAATAGAGTTCGTATGCATTAAAACGTACTGTTCGTAAGAATGGCAGTTTGGCTTTTAATCAATTATCAACCTTATGACGCCATCGCCGATCATCGCTTAGTTTATTATCGAAATGTAATCAATTCGTGAACGAAGGCTGCGCGTAATGTGATACAGGTTTTCTCTAATTTTTGCTTTCGTGAGTTTCTAATCATGCATTGTAGCACATCCTTTATATCGATTATACATAATAGTATTACGTGTGTCGTGAGAGGCACGGTACGTGTATTTATTATTAATTCGTTATAGCCATAACAACGGTAAATTGGTAATTTTAAAACATGTCTTATCGCTTCTATTATACATCTATCTTCCTCCATTAGTATCAGAGATAATCACTCGTAAATGTATGCGGCTAGTGACGTTCAACAATCTATACTCACTCATTTCGTTGTTTTACTCTTTTGTTTGGTATCTTGGATTTTTTCGAATTTTGCTTCACCGAGTTTTTTGTTTTCTCCTTGGAGGCTGGTTTTTTAGGCTTTTCAATGTGTTGGTCTGCTGCTGTATGGGTATTTGTTTCGCTCTGCTCTGCTTCTGTTGGTAATTCTGTTATAGTGACCGACGTACATGCGTTTGTTTTGTCAGAATTAAGACTAGATTCTTCTACGACTTCGCGATTGGCATTGAGTGTTTTATTCTCTCCATCTTGCTGCTGATCCACATCGCTGTTTTGAATATTCTCAACTTTTGTTGCGTTCTTATCTTTGTTGGTTTCCGTGGTAACATTGACTTCCGAGTGGTCATGTTTCTCTTTTATCTGAATAATTTCCTCATCGTCGTTCTTGTGAATCCCGTCACTGTCTATTCCTGACTCTAGTTTATTTTGACTTTCAACTATGTCGTCAACGAGTTCAATTTCATAGTTTTCCGTAGAATCACTGTGTACATCAGAATTATCATCTTCGTCGATTTGCGATGTGTCGGGTTTTGTCTGTTCGGGATCATTAGTCTTTGTTGGAACATTTTCATTTTTGACTCTTGCTTGTTTCGACCCTGCCTGACGTCGACGCTTTTCAGACTGGTTCAATTTCTTTCGTGCTTTTTTGGCGGCTTTACTTTTCTGAAATATCAAATATCAAAATTTTATAATTTTCCAATAGATAAATATTATCTATCAAAAGAAGCAATCCTTCTTGCATATCATTGTGTTTCAATTCAATTGGTCAGGTAATATACGTCAAACTTTAATCATGGGTAAAGGTCTTGCGGAAGAAGAACCCAACAAGCAAGCAAATAAGCAACTAACTCCCTTTGACTATCGATGAGAACCAAGTATGGACGGCGGAATTGGTCAATCTAAATAACCAAGTATGGACGGCGGGATTGGTCAATCTAAATAACCAAGTATGGACGCGGGATTGATCAATCTAAATAACCAAGTATGGACGGCGGGATTGGTCAATCTAAATAACCAAGTATGGACGGCGGTATTGGTCAATCTAAATAACCAAGTATGGATGGCGGGATTGGTCAATCTAAATATCCAAGTATGGATGGCGGGATTGGTCAATCTATATAACCAAGTATGGACGGCGGGATTGGTCAATCTAAATAACTAAACATGTTGGTTTAATATACGAGGTAGTGATTCACATCGTATGCAGAGTAACAGAAATCATACAACAGATCGACTATAGTAACGTAGATTTGTTTTAAGTAGTGGAAATAAGTGTTATGCAATGCTGAAAATAATATTTTTCATTTTTTAAATATGTTGATCTAGATTACTCATGTTTGTCCATTTTGCTAAGAACTGGGAGAAATCGCTCTATTGTTTATCTAACATTTAGTTTTCTGAAAATACTTTCTCAAGTTTTCAAATTATAAGTTCTTGTGGTGACTTTTTGATGAAGCTATTGTTTGTTTGTCAATAGCGTTTGTTCTGTTGATCCTATTTCTTCTTGTTTTTTCAACATTTTGACAGACTTTGTGTGTCAGAGTCATCTTTTGATTTTGTTAATCGGTCATATCTACGCCTTCTATAAACTTCTCAGTTTTTACGCCTATGTCATTCGTACAAGTTTGTAAACTGAAGTGAATAATTAGTTTTATAAGATATGCAATTTCATAATTGAGTATATCTTATTCGAACCATTTCAAAAATTTTTGAATACAAGAACGAATTTTTAAACATATTCTTTACCCGGTATTATTGAAACCTTTCGCACAAGATTTGGTTCCGCTGAAGAAACAACAATGTACTTTTCAATTTGAAAATATTTCCTTTGTTGAGGTATGAGATGCATTCGAGTTGCCACGTTAAGAATATCACACCAGTATTTACATACCCAGTGTAATAGTTTACATACCCAGTGTAATAGTTTGATGTTATATATTACAGTTATTTATTTTGTGGTTTTCTCAAGGCAAAAAAAAATTGTTTGTTCTCTTTTAACTTAATCGTAAAAAAGTGCGTGAAAGCACTGGTTTCCTTCAGGTCACCTAATTTACATGTTGAAATGCAGTAAACTGCACTATTTTAACATACAAAATTTAAAAGGTTTATAAGAGTGGCCCCCCAAAAACTGCCCGGGAATGTAATAGTTTAATTTATTGAAACAAAATAAATGTTTTCGGCTTGATTCTTTATTCTTTTATGGATTTTTAGACTCGGGGATCTTTTTCTGAACAACAAAGTCTAAAACATAAAAATAATGCAACATATCTCCTAGCCTCCTGAAAAGGAGTCTTCTTCCATGAGTTTACCTGTGCCTTGACCTCTGGGTGTGGTGATCCGTAACAAGGGTTATTATGATCTACAAACAAAAATGGAAGCAATCAGTTCTTTTCACAGAATTATGACATTAATATCATCTTATAGCATGTATTCCCGGTCCTTTTTTATCTTCAGTGCCTTTTTTTTGTTTTTAAATACATACACAGATTGTAAAAAGATATTTGAGTTATTTCTAACCAGAGTCTTTTTTAGTCGTTGAAAATCGGAGTTTTTAAACTTCGAACAAAATTGGAAGCAATAAGTTATTTTCAAAGAAATAAAGAAATTGCAGCACCTTAAAGATTATTAATTTTATTCCTCTTTCTGACCTTCAACGGCGTTTGTCTATACATGTGAATCAATTATTGTTTAAAATATAGAACATTTAGTAAGTGCCCCTCACTTTTTGCAACTCTATTTAATTGTAACTCGTAATATCGATCACAGGTAAGTTCATAGGTAGGCCTTGCCGAAAAAAGGTGAGGAGAAAAATTAAAGCTGCCTTTGATTATCCTTGACGCAGAAGTTATATGCCGTTCTTAGGTATATCTTTTGAATAAATTCTAGAAACTTGACGTTTGTTTGACACAGCTGTGAAGTACTCATGTTCTTTAAAACGTTTCTTTGTTGAATTCTTATGCCCGGATTGCAAGAAATGTATTACAATGTCGTAAGAAATATTTTAAAAACATTTGTTTATCACATAACAAGACGCGTCAATATATCTGAGTACAACCAAACTTATACAGCTATAAACATAAGTTGACTTGAACAGAATAATGTTGAGTAAATATCATTGATTGTTCACAGCTGATACAACTGGGTTTTTTTTCGTCGGGGTGTATCAACAATTACAGTATCTTATATTCAAAGGGCATTTGGTAATGCCGATGTAGATTATAAATGATATATACATATTTACAGACATTAAAAGGTAAAACAATCAGAAATGCCAGACACGGCAAATCTTGGCTAAAAAAGGTATATTAGTATCGGAGTCTGCCGAAATGTCCTAAGAGTCGCCCGAGTAGGGGTGCATGGGCTGAGTCGTCGCACCATGTCAAAAAAATGAAAAAAAGCACCAAAGAAGAAATGATTTAATATTTATAAACATATGACCAACATGGTATTCATTTTTACATCAAACTTCGTAACATATAAATACGGCATACGATAGAGCCTAATCTAGACTATAATGCATACAAAACTACTCTAGGTAAATAAAACTAAGGAAAAATACAAACGGGTGAACTTAAAGCCCAAGAACTTCAGCCAGGCTGAATGTCACATTAGCATTGTTTATAGGTAGATAACACCAGCACAGTC